>PVKS010010744.1:0-59059 GCA_004027875.1 Aplodontia rufa
CCTCTTGCTCGCCAGGCAAGCGCTGTAACCGCGGAGCCCCGCTGCGGCCCAGCCCCTGTGGCTTTCACAGGCAGGCATGAAGCCTCCCTGCGTCGGAACCCAGCGCTTCCTGGATGTGCAGGGTGCTCCTCGTTAGCGGAGTTCAGGCGGGGGCAGCGTGCCCAGCGACTGACGGTGCCGCAGAAGACATGTCAGATGCATTCCCGCTCTTCACAAGGAGTTGGGCTTCGTTTTTTTTGTTTTTTTTTTTTTTTGATGAAAAAGCTCAGAGACCTACCCAGATAGAGCAATGGCTCCTTTAAAGAATTTCTGTCTCCTATTAATGTTTTATTCTAACCGTTGAGTGTACAAAATGATGTGAGGTGCAAAACGGATAAATTTTGTGCATCTGTTTTACCTAAAATGTCAATCAGAAAGGAGCAGAAGCAAGAAAATGGTAGTCCAGTCTGACAAAGGAGTGTTTTGCAGTCATTAAGAATGCGACTGGGAATGGAGCAATCTGCAAATGTTTGTTACAACGAGACATAAAATAAGCACGATAGGAAGGGTTTAGCCGCAGTAATTCTCAACTGTATGAAAACAGGCACCCAGGAAAGACAGGAAAATAAAGAAATTAATAGTGTTTGCCCTACAGGGATGGGGAGAGATAATATTTTTCTTTAGAGTTTTTTTGCATTTTCCAAAACAAAGTAGGTTCTAACACACTGGTTATGCAACGTGGAAAAGTTGTCTGATTTCCAAAAAGAACATTGGTTTAATAACGGTGCAGGACTGCCTTTTCCTGACCCAGTACCTCGAGAGAAGGGACTCCTGTCACCTCATGCCCCAAACCCGGAGCTGAGAGCATCCTGAGCCCTCAATTACCATTCCTCCAAGCACTGAACAGACCCCTTACTTTTTAACAGTGCTCTTAATGAGATTCCGTAAATAAATTAAATTTTTATACTTCAAGCCTTTAAAAGAAATTAAATAATCTTGTTTAAAGACGTTGATTGCTTGCGGATTACAGCTGTAAATAAACCGCTTGATGCGAAATTAGACTTCCTCTTCTTCCCTTTCCACGAGGGCACACAATTTGTCTTTTAACAACTTCAAACAATTCTGAGTCATTTGCTCATTAAAAACAAAACGCTTTTCGATCGCAAAGCTCGGCCTTTCATAAATATTTACCCCAACGCGCTGCTGCTCAGACACTGGAAGGCTCTGGAGCGACAGGCGACCTCTATGCGGAGAGGGCCGGCCTCCATGTCAGCTGCCTCCCATTCTCCGAGGGCCAGGACACCTGACAAGGTGTGTGTTGCACACTCGTTGTGCACTCACCTCCCTCCCTCCCCTCGGTGGCTCCCCAGCACTCTTAGGGGAACACCAGCCTTCCCAGGGTGGGGCCCTGCAGAGGTCCCTGGCTGCAGCTTAACTGTGCATCTCCCCAGGCCTCGCCCACGCCTCACTCAGTCTTTGCCCCAGGAGGGAAGAGGGTGAATCAAGCCCAGAGGAAAGGGCAGCTCCTACCCTGAGGACCTCCAGGTCAGCAAGACAGTGCGGAGAACAACCGATGCGTCTAAGATGGATAATAAACAAACAGCCTGGTGAAGCAAGCACTCTTGCATATTTCCCTCCACTTAAGGGACCATGAACAATCTCCCATATCATTTTCTGGAAGAAATAAACAGATCAGTTAGCAAAGAACTCAAGTACGGAAAGCAACTTCAGTTTTCTTCCTAAGAAGTAACCCTATGGGCTGGAGCAGTGGCTTAGTGGTAGAGCGCTTGCCTGGCACGTGCAAGGACCCAGGTTGGAATCCCAGCACCATGTACGCAACTCAGTGTCAGAGAAACAAGGGCCAGATGAAAAAAAATAAAGTTGATTCTCTCTTTCCTCTCTGTCGCTCTTAAAAATGAACAAAAGAATGAAGGAAGAATAAAAAGAAGTAGCAAAGAAAGGGCCAGGCAGAGCCCAGAACGCCCCAGCCTTCCCAGAGGACCACCTGGGAAGTCCCACTCCCTGCAAGGGCTCCCAGCAGGGCCTCAGCAACGGACCCAGCACGGCCAGTGCCCTGCTTAGCTTTGGGGAGAGGGCGTTCACTGCCGAGCAGGTGACAGAAATCAGACCGTTACCATCAGACCTCAGTGACACTGGGAGAGACCACCACACGAAGACTGGTCCCCTTCCCTCAGGAAGGTCCATGGCCTCGTGTCTCTGGCACTCATGCTGGGATCACAGAACTGGCTCCCGATCAATGGAGAAGCATGGTGCACTCCCTCCCAGCCTCCCAGGAGGACAACCGGACCCATTCTGCTTCCACGGTGGCCATGGAGATCCATCTGTGTGTCAAGGACAAGGTGGGAGGGACCTGATGGATACGCATGGCCACAAAGAGAGCACAACACCTCCCTTTAATACCAAGACGGCCACACCTGCAGCCTGCCAGCGAGAGCAGCTGGCCCAATGCACCCTCATCACAGTCCCAAGCAGGATCTGCCTTGAAGGAAAGCTGCTTCCTGCTGTCCACTCCTGCCATCCAGACCCCACGGGCCAGGTCTCCATGGTCTCTGATCCACTACTGCATCCTCCAGTGACCAGCTGCTGCTCAACAGAAGCACGGCTCAGGAACCCATGCAATTCCCATGCACAGAAAGCCAACGGCAAGTGGAAGAGAGTTTGAAGACAACACAAAGGAGGCCTCCGACCTCCTTTCCCCAACCTGCTGAGGGAGTGAGAAGTGCAGGGACTCTACCCGCACAGAGGTCACTGCAAGGCATGCTGGGAAGGAGGCGTGGGACCCACAGGACAGACAGGAACAGACAAGGTCTTCATGGCACTGCTGGCCAGGCCCATGTGGGGTACACAGAGGCTGGCGGGGCCTTTCCAGAACCTGTCTTCTGACTTCCATGATGACTTCAAACACAGAGCCCCACGGAGTCAGGATTTCACAACCAAACCCAAGGCCGGACGTGTTGAGCAACACAGAAATGGAAGAAAGTGACCACATGTAAGGGTCGAAGCTGGCGCTGAACACTCGCATGACGACCACTCTACGACTGTTTTTGGAATTATCTGAGAAGACGAGGACAAGGGAAGCGACGGGCTGGGCGCGCAAGCCCGGCGCTGGTCCTTCCTGACCGCCATCCTGCCTCTGTGCCCCGGGGAACAGGTGCTACTTCATCCTCCTGCTCCACGGAATGGGTCCCAAGGCCCGGGGGCCCCTCGGGGCTGAGCCACCGATGGCCTCGCCCAGGAGCCTGTAGCAATCACATAGGTGCAATCACCACCGATGCCCTGCATGGGTCGTCAGTCACGTGCTCCTCAGAGTCACCTGGGGGCTCCTTACTAGGCCTGCCGGGCCCCAACCGCAAAGTTTCTGATTCACTAAGAGCCGAGAGGCCAGGACACTGAGCTCTCTAACAAGCACCCACGTGACGGTGGTGGCTGCCGGAGGCGGAGCTGCTTCAGACCCTGGCTCGGGGGCCCACGCTTCTGCCCCCGGCAGCCGCACCCCCAGAGGAGGTCCCCTGCCACGAGCGCCAGCTGAGTCTGCTCAGGTGCCGTATTTCCAGGGTCCTCATCCAACCTCTGGGGCGGGGGCTTACAAGTCTTCCCTGGTAGCTACCCCTGGGGTTATTCGGGTCCTGACTCGGAAGGCCCTGCTCCACAGCTGCCCATGTTTGCAGACCCCGCTCTCTGCAGGGTGCTCAGCGCTCAGGACACCCCAGGCCTCCCCTATAGCCGGAATCCGCCCCATCCAGACCCCGCTGGCCTCTCTGCTCCCAGCTTAGGGCTGTCAGGCTCTGCCCACACCAATCCCTCCAGAGAAAGGCACTCTGGCCCTCTGGATGTGGAGTCCCATCTTAACCTTCAGGGCTGAGGTCAAAGGCATCTATTCCAAGAGGCGTTCCTCCGCGCTGTCCACCAGCCCCTGCCAGCCACAGCACAATGACCGCCGCACAGCAGGTGAATGCATGAGCTGCTACACCCAGCTATTTTTTGCTATCCTTCAATTAAAAATAAAAACACAATCATTTGAAGCTATAAGACGTGACAAGTCCCAGGACCATGTACAAATGGATACAATAAGGCTGAAACGGAGGAAAGGATTCTCCCAAGCTGGGATTCGGGCATCAGAAACCGCAGCGGGTGGAGGGAAGAGGCCACCCGTCCTCAGCACCCCGACCCCTCCTTCAGCCTCTCCCGGCCAGGTGCAGGGAGAAAAGGAGGTGCCACGCACTGAGCTCCTTTTGAGAATTGTTGCCTGGACAATTCAGAAAACCACTTGTAACACAGCGTGTTAACCACAGCCTGTCATTCTGTTACAGGTGCTTGACTGAGACAGGGACAAAGCCTTTTAAGACAGTACGCCCCTATTATGTCATTGTGTGTGTTCAGTACCACACCTAAGAGCTGACAGAAACCTTTCCTCTCTCCGCACGGCAACCAGAAGTGACAACAATGTGCGACTCGGCTAGGGGCATCCTGTGTGTTCCAAAACGTTCACGCCTTAAAAGCGCGCCAAAGCAGAACTCTAACGCAACCTGTCACGAGAGCTGGGACTAGAACACCGGCAAGGACACCCTGTGACAGAACGTAGCATAAACACACTCCGTAAGGCAGCCAGAGTGCTGGGGAGCAGGTCAAAGCAGGAGGACACCCGAGTGCACACTCAACTGTACTCCACCAAACGACTTCTCTGTAACTGCAGTAAAACCACTAAAGCGCACCGAGCTCCAGAAAGGCAGCACACAAGGGCGGCCCCGGCGCTGGCGTGGACGCTGCTGCGCTTCCTGTGTGGCCTTGCAAACGTCACGCACGCCCTCCGAAACACGCCGTGAGGACCAGCGTTTTGCCCATGCGTGGTCTCAAAAGTGGCACTCCTTGGGCTCCTGAGGCCTCCGAATGCTTCTGGGTTTGCAGCCAGGTGGGAAGTCACAAAGGAAGGTGAGCCCACCTCTCCCGGGCCCATCGCAACGCAAGCACTGGTGGAAACGCCATCCCCAGCCAAGCCTGAGGTGTGGGGTTTGTTGTATCTGTTCAAATAAAGTTGTGCTTCCGTATCCTGCAGGAGGGCGAGTTGACGCAGTAATTACCTGTTACTCTTGACAAGGAAGGTAATTAATGTACCAAAATACCACTGCAATGTGTGTAAATTTAGACCACCATAATTAAAGCACCCGTCTGTTCAACAAACTGTTCAATTAAGAAAAAAATATTGACGGTGTACATTTTTTTTCAAATTTAAAAACGTATGGAATGAATGAAGCTCCCTTGGTTGACATCCATTTCCAGAATGCTCTCCCAGCAGGCAGCCTCCAGGGAGGTTTCGCTGAGGAACCTCCCCCGAAATGCCAGGGGCTTTTGGACAGACACTCGCAAGTCCTTCACTCAGAGTCTTCATTCTAGGAAACAGAGAATGCAAGGAGTGTCTGAAGTCCAAACACTGAAAAGTTGCTCTTGTGTCTCTTTCCAAGTGACAGTGCTGCCCCTAAGGACCATCACCTGGAGTGCAGGTATCCACATGCTGATTTATGAGAGCTGGGGAAAGGAGTGTGCCACAGCCACAGACCCACCCCCAAGCCGTTTGAAGAAACACTCGGAGGTAGGAAAGCTGCCTGCGGGACTCTGTTACTCCAGCTTCCTCCCAGACGCACCAGCCATTTTCAGACGCAAATGTGAACACCTTGAGCAAGAAGCTCAGCTGGTCCTCCACTCCCCAGCGAAGCCCATGTCCTGGCTAATGTGCTTTAGAAACTCCCCGGCCACATCAGCAGTCATGTGCCCACAGACATCAAACCAGAAGAGCAACAGAACTAACGGAGAAGAATCTGTTACCACATCAGTCGAAAGGTGGACGCCTTTAAGCACATTCAGAGAGAAGAAATCAAGAAGGGAGAGAGGGAGGGAGGAAAGAAAGAGAGAAAAGAAAAAGAAGAACAGACCTGATTTCCAAAGTGCCGGGCTGAGGCAGAGAACTGGTCGAGGGTTCTCAAGCTCGCTCTAACAATTGGCAAGGAAGCCAGGCACAATGGCACACACCTGTTATTCAAGCACTTGGGAGGCTGAGGCAGGAGGATCACAAGTTCAAGGCCAGCCTCAGCAACTCATTGAGACCCTATGTCAAAACAAAATTTAAAAAATAAAAAGGGGTGGGGATGTGGTGCGGTGGTTAAGCACCACTGGGTTCAATCCCTGGTACCAAAAAGAAAGAAAGGAAAGAAAAACCTAATCACCAAGGGTTCCCCCAATCCCGCTCTTAATTCTACTCAGATAAATGCAGAGGATGACACAGCTGTTGTCCTGAGGAAACAAGAGCTGGAACTCAGACCAAACAGACCCGGATGAGAAAGAAACACTGCATGGCTTTGGTGTTGAGCCATGCTTACACGTTATGTCTTTATTCTATTTTGGCTTTTTCATATGGCATCTCACCTTAGGAGAAATCTGGAGGGACGTAACTCGAAGGGAGATTCGAGCGAGCGCTCAGCAACTCACACTCAAACCAAGGCCCAAATGTTCCCTACCTGAGAACTTGGATGCGTCCCCAAGAAAAGAACGAAGAGAACACCAAGGCTGAGGGAAGGAAGTGGGTTTCCAAGTCAAAACTCCAACTCCGCACCTGGAGTCAGAGACAAGTCCAGGAAGAGAAGCGCTTGCCGAAATCACTTTCCTCCAGGAGTTGGTAATAAAGGAAGCTCATGGGTCTCAGGGGAGGCGATTTCACAAAAGCAGGCTTCAGACTGTGGCGTTCAATTTTACTGTAGTTTTTAAATCATTCATTCATTCAGTACTGGGGATTAAGCACATGGGGCACTTTACCACTGAGCACATCCCCAGCCCTCTCATTTTTTGAGGCAGAGTTTCACTAAGCTGCTGAGGCTGGCCTTGAACTTGCGATCCTCCAGCCTTGACCTCCCAAGAAGCTGGGGTAACAGGCTTCACGGTGCCAGGCCCTATAGTATTCAATTTTTAAATGAGGATCTAAAAAATTCTTAAATCTTATTATGCTAGGGGCACAAATAAACATAATTTGGGGTCCATGTACGATTTGTGACCTGAAAACTAAACTCTGTGCTCTCAAGTACTAGAGCAGCATTCCCAGAACTCAGGAGCCAAGGCCTTTCCTTCCTTAATGGTGAACTGCTGGGGGGAACACTTATCCAAGTGTGCATTTCAAGGATGGCATCAGACACCATCTGATGGGTGACAATGGTCCTAGAAATATTACTGACCCTTTTCACATCGATTTGGTCATTCGATCTGAACAAAAAGATGAAGCCGTCTTTCAGATGAGTGAACTAAGGCCCAGAAGCAGCTCTCGAAGTCCTCAGAAATCAATGTGCTACCAGGATATGTTCTGCAAGGAACAAGGTAAATAGCTCCGTCCAGTCCTCTTGCAGAGGGCAGGTCAGCCACATCTGCCTCACCGCTTCCTAGCTACAATTACATCCTGCCTACCACAGATCGCTCCAGGCACCCTAGTTAACGCTGGAAAGCAAGAGCAGCGCAACTGCGAGTCATCCTGGCTCAGGCATTCGGAGCAAAGCCCACACCGGAGCCCAGTAATGCAAGAGGCCGGCTGCAGCCCAGATTCGCTTCGCTCCGGCGGACGGCTCAAGGAAAGAGCCACACCACCTTTGATCGCCAACGTCGCGTGAGTCAGTTCTTAGTCTGTCTTTGACCTTTCCCTCTCGACCCCTCGACAGCGTCAGGGCCCCGTCCTGTTTCATCCCTCACAGAATCTGTGAGCCACAGAGCCTGAGGTTCACCAGGCACATGTCCGCTCCAGATGCTCAAAGTGATGCGAGGGACGCGCGAAAGGTAAAGGGAGAGGACACACGGAGTCACCAAGATGACACCTGCCCTGCGCACGCGTGGTTTTTTTTTTAACCTACAGAAATTTGAAAGTGAACAAAATGCAGGAAACATTCTTCACCTTTTTCAAAATTAATAAAACTGGAGAAACAACTGCACAGCGCCTGGTGAGCAAGCGTGAAGGGTGAAGCGGAGGTGTCAACTCGCGTGAGTCAACGTTTCCTTGATCTGAGAACTCTAGAGTTCACAGGGCCGCGACGGGCCGCCGACGGGAGGGCACTCAAACTCTCAGCTTCTAAGTGTGCTCTCCGGCCCTTCTGCCTTTGCCCAGAAAAGAAAATCGTGTTCAACTGGACATCAAAATGCGGGAGGTGCGAGTGAGGTTCCAAGTACCTCCAACTCCTAGAGCTAACTTCGCTGGTTGCCATTCTACTTAAGGAGTCCAGCAAAACGGAACTGCTTTAACTGTTAACTGTTTCTTGTTGAACTGAGTACACACGTGTCACGCAAAGGGCACACCACAGCCACGGCCACACGCGGTGCTAAGAACCGCCGGCGTAATCCCACCGAATCCAAAGCGGGGATTTTGCGGTTCCTGCAAGGAGGGAGGTGTTTTTCACCCAATCTTCAGATGAGGAAACTCAGGCTTCCAACAGTAAGTAACGTTCCCAAGGTCGCAGAGTTACTAAGCAGCTAGGCCGGAGCTGGAAAGGGTGGGTAATTATTTAACAGCTCCGCCATCATTCTTTAAAACATGGCTGCTAAAACGCCTGGTGTAAGATTTCCTGGTTCATGTTGGTTCTGGAAAGTAATGCAACTTGGAAAAACATTTTTAAGAAGCTGTTTTGAAATAAAAAATATTTTTTGAGCAAGTAACATGCAGAGCGATGATGTTCCAGGGTGCAGGGCCATTGTTACCCTGTGAACTGCCCACAGTCGCTTCCTGCTACTCGAGGCAGCCTGCCTCAGACTCTGCAGGTCTCCTCCACGAGGACACAGACACACAAATGCTCACAAGTGCACCTTCTTCCTGCAGTCATGAGATAAACCCACAGGTGCTCCCGGGTTTTATGTGAAGAAGTAACTCCTAGCTTCCTGTCCAAATCATAAAACAGGATTAATACAGACCAAGGAGAAAAATGAAAAACAGCCTTATTTGAGAGTTAACATTAGGAGGGCCACCACAAGGAACAGCAGACTGGTGGATGAAGAGATGCTGTTAACGGGTCGTTACACTTCCTTGTTTCTTTTGCCAGCAGAGAAGGAAAACTAACATTAGAAACTTCTGGAACACAAGGATGACAGAAACACCAAAGAGGGTACCATGAGCGAGCACTGCATTCTACACACAGTCAGTGTCCGTCGAAAGCCCACATGTGCGATGGCACAAGGTTAGGGGTCAGTGTCCACCAACAGGTCGTGTGTGATGGAGCAAGAAGGTTCAGGGTGAAATGATGAGTTTATGGATGTGATCGTCCAGGAGTATGGGTCAACTGGGGACAACTGCTGCCGGGTGGGGAGTGGCTGGAGGAGGCTGATCATTGAGGGTGCTCCTTTGGGGCACATATTTTGTCCCTGGAACTGTCTTTCTGTGCATCCTCATTGTCATGTCCTGGGCTGACCTCCTCCACGCCCTTCCGCCATGATGTTCTGCTTCACCCTGGGCCCAAAACTATGGAGCTGGCAGGCTCAGGAGTAAAATCTCTGGAACCATCAGCCCCACATAAACTTTTCCTCCTCTGAACATGTTCTTGTCGGGTCTTCTGCTGCAGCAGCGCAAAGCTGACTGAGGCAACACCGTACCACAGTAGCGTGGAGGTACAGCGTCACAGAGTCGCAGGTAGCCCTGAGCCCATCACTCACCACCAACACCATCAGCGAAGGAAAGGGGGTCAAGGGTGGCTTCCCAACACTGAAGCTCTTGACACTTTCAATTCTTAGCAGTTCTTTTCTTCTTTCCGTTATTTCCTCCCTTGTCAAAAATCGCCATTCTTTCATTCTTTCCTGAACCCTTAGCAGTGCCTGCACCCGCATGATCTTGGAGGCTTCTAGCAATCTCCCTTCTCGGCTTCTCAGGCCGTGGGTGGGCTGTGTGCGCACACCTCCAGAGGACAAAGTCAGCAGGACACAGAGGCAAAGGCAGTGCTTGCACGTTCTCAACTGCAGACTCCAAGGTGATTTAGGAGGCACAGCGAGGAGGGCACGAAGCCATGTCACTTAGAAGCTGTTTTCTGTCTAAGCACATTTTTTTTTTTTTAAGAAAGAGGGAGAGAGAAAGAGAGAATCAATTTTATTTAGTTATTTAGTTTTCCATGTGGCTTTCATGGCTCTGACACTTTGACACTTCTTCGCTGGTGCTAGGGTTCAAACCCGCATCCTTGCACATGCCAGGCAAGCGCCGTGACCACTGAGCCACTGCTCTAGCCCCTCCAAGCACCTTTCAACCCTTCAAATTAAATGGAAGCATCATCTAAGCATCATCTGGTGCAGGACTACACACCAAGGCCTGTTTTTCACAAAGAACCCAGCAGCCCGGTGCTCAGGAGTGGTGGAGATACAGGCGGCAGGTCAGCAAGTGACAGTCAGGGCCAAGTCCAGTCCTGCCAGCTGTTACACAGCTCTGAAGATGCACTGTACGTTCTGAAATGGTTGGGGGAAGTGAAAGAGAAGGTGACAGGAAAATAATCACCTGGAAGTCCAAGTTCCACACCCATAAAGTCCTGTGGGGACAGAGCTGTCCCCAAGTCTTCTGCATATCGTTTCTTGCTAACCAGGTGCAACAACAGTGGGAATAATGAGACTGCTCAGTGGGTCAGTCAAAAACATCTAGTACGGGACCTTCACCACAATTTGCAGGCCCCTGGGACAGCCAGGCTCTGCCTCTGAGGAGCAGGTGGCAGGCCCTGCGCTGACCCAAACAGGCAATGGATGCTAGTGTTTCTTTGGAGCAGTAACAGAAAGTCTCCTTTCCAAACAGACTGATGTATGTTCTAGCATGGGAAGGAACTGGAAAGGATATAGACGCAAATAAAACATAGGTGGAGTTTAGATCAAAATCATGGGAAGGCAGGCAGGAGCCTGAAGGACACAGGGCACGGCAAAATAGGAAAAGTCACGCACAGCAAGACGCAGGACGTGAAGCTAAAGACTGCGTGAACAGGACAGCCCGAGGCAGCAGTCTGAGGGGAGTGCAGTCTGCAGCGTGGACCCCTGGCGCACAGGGGTCAGAGAGGCCACCCAAGAACATCGCGTGGTCAGCCGCACCCCGCGGAGCAGCGGCTTCTGACTCCACATCCACAAGAGCCTGGCACGCCTGCCAAGAATGCCTTCTCCGGCGACTGGGAAAGCAATCGGCCCAGACAAGCCATGTTCAAGTCAGGTAGACAACGCCCAGAGCCAGGGTGCTCAGTGTGAGGTGGGTCAGTCTTCCCGGAGAATGCTGCTCCGCAGGAGGAAGGCCTCCACTGCAGTCCAGAGAGCTCCCTGGGGCTCCCTGCACCCTGGCGGAAATGCTTCCAGAGTAGGCACCCTGGCAGAAATGCTTCCAGAGTAGGAGGAGCACGGGACACTTTCGCATCTGGGGCTAAATGCACAGTCCCATTGAGAACGTGCGCCACTGTTCCACCTCTGAGATGTATGACGTGCGTCCCTCAACACTGATGCCTGTCCCGCAGGTGGGCTGACACCCTAGAAATTTCTCCATGTCACGTGATCTCCTGTCACCATGCTGCCCCATGACTTGGGGGCAACCTGCACCTCTTCCACACCTTTCAACTGAAGAGGTGTTCCCAGGACGGAACTGCACCCTGGGGTCCCACTAACAATGTCTGTTGTTGAGTCATGCTGAAATCCATTATCCTCTTCTTCCCGTATGATTAATGTTTTTGAAGTATGCTAGTAAAACTTTTTTAAAAGGTCTTGAAATGCTGAATTTTAAGTTTTGGAAATCTGACTAGACCACCTGAACGTCATTTTGTTCCGCATCTGCACAGTGTCTGAGCTGTGGGCCGTCACTTTTTAGGTGAAGTACAATCATTTCATCTGCTATTGACTCAGAAGACAGAGACGTGAGAGTCCCCTTTCTTTTCTAACCACAAAGAATTCTATTGAATTCTAAGTATTCTACCAACACAGACGAGGCACTTTCAGAAGATTCTACCAACTCACATTTATTAAGAACTAATTAATTCACAGGACACATCTACCAAATTGTCGATCAGAGATCACAGATTGAAATATTTATGGCCCACAGATCTTGAGATTTGGTTAACCCCAGAAGTCTTATCTCATGCGAAGAACTCAATTAACTTCAGCCCTTGAAAACATAAAAACAATTCAATGAAATGAACAACTAAAGCTGGGTCCCCAGCATCCTCTCCTCCAAACCTTTCCAAACATGGGGAGAGTTGCTGGAAAAGTAACTCTATCCCCTCCTCAGGTATGGACACACACTGCCCAGAATGCACCAACTGCCACATACCCCCCCCCCTCCGCCGACACATAGGGGATGCAATGTGTTGGGGACAAGCCCAGCTAGAGCTCCAAGTACTTTCCTAAGAGTTCCTCTCTGCTGCTTGACATACTCAAAGGAGTCTCCAGCCCAGCAGTAGCCAGGAGGAGTCATTTCGGGATGGTGAATAGGGCCAGTGCGATCAGCACAGCACGGGGCCACGGCAGGGCAGGAGCCCTCCGCCGGCCAACTGCCGAGGACTTCCAACAGCGCACACCAAGCCCATCCTAACTTAAATGCTGGAGAACCCCAAGCCCATCTCCTAATCCCAGAAGTACATGTGCTGGGGTTGGGACACTGCCGCTCCGGGGACAACAGATTTCATGCACTGGGATGTGGTACTAGACATGTTCAGGAACCAGAGTGTGCACCGACAGCCTGGTCGATGCTTTTCAGAGTATTTGTAACCCCGGGTCAGGCACGTCACTGTGAAAACGGTGAAAGACAACAACATCAGGAAATTGCCTGAAGTTCCTCGTCTAAGTGGAAGATAGCCATGGTGGCTGACATTGCGACCCAGGGACACCAGGAGATGAGCCGGCTCCAGGTGGCTGTCTGATGGCAAATGCCTTAGCTAGCTCTGCATCAAAAGGCACCAATTAACCATTTCATTAGCACCTCTAATTTCCAGGGGAAGGAGAAGTTCATTAGGATAGGAGGCGTGATTAAAGATGACACACTCCTCCTGAGGGGATGGGTGCCAGGACCCCCAGAATCCAAAACCCACAGACACTCAAGTCTCCTATTAGATGGTACAGAGTTCCCATGTCACCCACACAGGTGAAATCCCCTCCAGACCGCTTGTAACAACCACAGCAACACTGACACTAAGCAGTTACACTGCACGGCTTAGGGAACAAAGACAGAGCACAGATCTGCACGCATGCACAACATGCTCTTCTTTATAAATATTTCCAATCTGGGGGCGGGAGCGGTGGCTCAGCGGTTACGGCGCTTGCCTGGCATGCCCAAGTACGCGAGTTCAAACCCCAGCACCACATACACAATGAAGTCTCAGAGCAACGAAAGCCATGTGAAAAATAAAAAATTGATTCTGTCTCTCTCTCTCGCTGTCCCGTTTCTTTACAAAAAACAAATTTCCAATCTGTAGATTACAATGAGTACAGAGGATGACAAGATAAAAGTCTTAAATTTCATAGGAAGACAAATTTTCAGTAGCAGAAAACACTGTGAGGTTGACATCCGGGGGTCCTTGGCAGGAGACAGATTACCGGACTAGGATAAGAAAATAAATATTAACAGGAAAATGCTAGAATGGAGGGCCTTCACTTTGAATCAGGCCTAGATTGATTAAAAGGAAGTGGTTGAAAAGTAGATCTTCCCCAACCCAGGCTGTCTCTGGGCTCAGAGGTCTCAGGTTCAGCTACATTTAGGGGACAGGGTGTGGTGGGAAGCGGAAATGCCATCCATGGGTGTCCTTAAGTGATGGCCGTGGGATCCAGGAGCTTCTGCTGGACACACCCTTGAAACACGGAGGACCAGGCCCTCCTCCTGGCTTGCAAAGAGACGGTGGATAGAAAGAGAAAGCTAAACTGCTATTTGCAAGAAACAAGGGTAGGAAGAGAAAGCAGAGAAATGAGAAGCAAGAAGAGGACACAGACACCCAGGTGGCCACAACACGCAGAGCAGAACTCCAATAAGAACAAAGCTGTCAGCCAGCTCTGCACCTGGAGGCTGAGGCCGGAGGACCACTTGAGCTCAGGAATCTGAGTCCAACCTGGACAACAATTTGAGACCCTGTCTAAAAACACAACAAATAAACAAACAGAAAGTGCACCAAAGCTGAAAGAGCTGGAGTCTGCACTTCCTGATGCAAGCTGCCCCCACCTCTCAAGGGCAGTGCTGTGTGTCATGTGGTTGGACGTTACAGACAGACGGTCATTTCCACCTTTGAGACTAGAGTACAGAATGGCCCTGGGAACACAGGACAGCAAGCCTTCTGTGAAAGGAATCCTCTGGGAATTCTCAGGGGATTCCAACAGGGTACTGGGTAAAGCTGCAAGCCAATTCCATCGGAATCTGGAAAGTCTGGGTGACCTCGGATGGCAAATGCCTCCCCACAGCATGGTGAGAGAGCTACCCGAAGAAGCATAAGCAATGCCAGCTCGAAACTGGTGTGAGGACCTGCAGCTCTGCACTGATTGATTAAAACAGGTTTGGGTTCAGTGGAGTTCCGTCTGCACCAGGGCATCTGATTGGTGGACAGCCCTGAAGCTTTTTATTTTAAAGTGTCCCAAACCATTCCAACCACCTAGTAAATGGCCACATGGGGAGTCAAGAAGTAGAAGCCTTGGGCTCCTCACGTGAAAGGGAACTTTCTAGAACACTGAATTTGGTGGCAACTTAAAAAGACAAGGGGCACCTCTCATCTCCTCGACTAGTTCCACATCGCTACCGTGAGCACCTTGTCTTCAGCTACACAAAGTCACAAACGGCTGCAGATCCTGGAGACTCCACGGTCAGTGGCTGAGTGAGAAAGGGTATGGGAAGGGCTGCTCCTTCCCTAAGCTCCTCCTGCACACGGCAGCGGACGAATGGGGTGCACAGGTTGGCTCAGGTGGGGACCGTGCTCAGCTCACTTCACAGCGCGATGACAATCACGTATATCCACCATCAGTCCCTTTAATGTTTATCACACCACCTCGAGCTGTAGGCTGGTGTGCAGCATGCATATGGGGGGACCGGCACGTGCTGGAAGTGAACCCCACATTCCATGCATAGCTCCTGAGCTGCAGCAACAGGGAGCAGAGACCCCTCCCCGGGCGGCGGCTCTTGGGGGTGGCCTTGCCTTCCCTTCCTCTCCCCACTTGGGAGATGGGACAGGCTCCCAAGAATACATATGTGAGCAGAAGAGAACAGCGCATGCTCATGAATAAAACACGTATACAAATACACACAGTAATACATATGAATGTATATGGGAACACATATATAAATATGTGCATGAATATGTATACAAGCATGAATATGGATCGCTGCGTGCCTGAGGCATGGCCTACAAATCTGTCATCTCCAGTGTGCACGGGGATTTTTCTGGATCTCACAAGGCTGCTTATATCCTGGTCTCCTCCTCCAGCCACTCTCACCCCTAACGATGTCCCAGTCTCCCCACAGCTTCAGGCACTCAAGTCCACAGCCACGGCCTCACCGTCTGTCTGGCGTGCGGCTCCACGTGCGGCTCAACATTGCCGTACACAAAGGCGCTGCCAGGACCCAGGGCCTGCGTCTGTGCTGATGGCCGATCCTCGGTTCACCTCTCCCCAGCCATCACCCCAAAATGCCAGGGACTGCAGGCCCCTCTGTCTCCACCTTTCCAATTCTTCAAACACCTGCCCTGCCGCACCTCAGAGCCCGCAGCACCTTCTCCGAGCTGGGTCCCTCACTGTCTCCATCACACTGTGTTCGGACACCCTGTTGTGCCCACTGGCCATGTAGGCAGGCTTCAAAAGGCTGGTTCCCGAGTCAGAGAGCCTCATTTGACACCACAGTCCCATCTCGCTTGCCTGTGCCCAAGGGAAGATCACAAAACCTTTCAAGGACTCAGTTTCCTCATGTGAACTGCTACCCCTGGATGATAAGAGAGGCTGTGCATCCCTGATCAGAAAGCCTCAAATGAACTCTGAGACATTTTGCTGGCAATGACTTTCAGACCAGCGGCACCCTACCGTGCAACACTGCAAAATCAGAACAGTCACTGCAATCTCTGCTCTCAAGCATCTCAAGCTTTTTGCTCCATGGTGGGCAACCCCTTCCTTGGATGCTTATGGCAAGTATAGAAATGCCACATGGGGCTGGAGCAGGGGCTCAGCATTTGTAGCGCTTGCCTGGCATGCATGAGGACCTGGGTTCAAATCCCAGCACCACAAACACAACTAAGTGTTGGAGAAACAAAGGCCAGATGCAAAACTAAATAAAACTGATTTTCTCCCTCTTTCTCTCTCTCTCTCTGTCCCTCTCTTAAAAAAAAAAAGAAAAAGAAAAGAAAGAGAAAAAATATATCATGCATCAGTAACCACTAAGACTGACGCATTGCCCGTAATAAATTCAACCCGTCGTTGACATTAATCACCATGGCTGAATAAATTCCTGAAGGCTCAGCCTGCACTGGGGTCCTCCGTGGCTGCATGGTGGGTCACTTGCTGACTTAGTTTCTCTTCTCTTTTATGTGCCCTCTGTACCAGCCAAATGGAGCTGTTTCTTCTTCCACTTAGGCACCAGGATTTTTTACTTCTGCCAAGAGCCCAAAAACCATCTCCCTTCTCCTAACCAATATCCAACATGTACATTTACAGCCTCAGCTGAAATTCTCCATGGAGGAAAAGAACTGTCTCTCTTTGAACACTTTAATCTTCAGGACAGAATTTTTCGTAACCAAATATATCAAATATTCTTTGCTGCTTTTTTTCCCTTGTTCTTCTGATGTGAGTTTGGGTACATTAAATGGGAGGGTCAAAGTAAGTACATAATCTCAACAGAATGTGAGGAAAGAAAAGTTGCAGGCTTCTAAAAATATTCAGTGGAAATGCAATATATTTAAAGATCAAGGGGTTGGGGATTTAGCTCAGTGGCAGATCGCTTGCCTAGCATGCACATTGCCCCGAGTTCAGTCCTCACCCCCGAAAAAAATAAAGATCAATCTTTCCATGTTTTTAAAATTTGTATTTATTTTTATCAGTGCATTATAGTTATACATGCTATACGGGTTCGTTTTGACATAATTACACAAGTGTGAAATGTAATTTGCTCCAATTGTGTCAGGACAGGAGTTAAGCACGAACTTTTGTTTTGTCACAGCTGACTCCGGAGATGCTGAGCATGTTCTGAACTCCACCAGTGATTAGCGGGTAGGAGGTAAGGAGGATAAGGATGGTCTCATGCACACAGGGGTGCACATCATGTCTCAGAACCCCAAAACAATGCTAGCAACGTCGTTGTCTTTCACAAATCTGCCCCAAATGATAGGGACCGTGGATTCCTCTATCGCTACACCTTTCCAATCCCTTAAATATCTGCCATGGCCACACTTCCAAGCCAACAGGATTTCCTCCGATCTGGGTCCCTCACTCTATCTCCAAAAAATAACAGATGAATAATTCCAAACACAGCTACAAGAGATGCCTTTGTCCTGCCGGGTCAACAAATCACCTTTTGTTGGTTAATCAAGACGGATATAAAGGAAACAATTAATGACTTTGTATCTAAAGCCTCTAAAATGTATTTCTTTTTCCTTGATAAGTAAGGATTCTAGATGCTTTAATGAGTCATCTTAAGGATGAATTTTAGCCATCAGGGAAACCAATTCATACCGAAATGGGTTAATAGTACCTCCAATATATCACTGGGAACTCATGTTGCTTATTCCAAAAAAATGGATTAACTCCATACAGTGTAGCATGAAGAAATGTGTAACAATTCCTAAAAGTGATGTTTGTATCTGTGATTATTACTCATTAGGAACTGAATAACCACACCCGCAGGTCACCTCCGAACGGTATTTATTAAGGACCCATGTGTTCATACTGCAAGGCAGAAGCAAAGCCATCGCTCAGGCCAGCTTCCATTTATCCCACCATGCAGTGCTCTTCAGAGAATAGGTGGTTCCCAGCTATTGAAAAAAGTTTGTAACTATCAAAACAAGAAACCAACTGGGTTACAGTCAGAGGCTTGTAATGCCAGCGCCAGGCCAAAGCCAGAACATACAATAAAAAGAAAAGTTCTGTCAATTTTTCCGGAAAGTCTGTTTCTACGCATCGCCCATATATCCAGCCAATTCAAAAGGGATGAAAAGTAAAAATCTCTGCTGTACCATAGCCAATCCAGCCAGTGGATTTCCTTTTCTAACTTTGTTTTTTTTAATGTCCTGTAGGCGCATCGTAAATCATTTCCAATCTAATTCTCTGGCTTCCCAATTTTAACCGTTGATCTTATTTAAAGATTGCCTCTATATTTAACAGATTCCATATCCATTCTGAGAGCTAGTAAGTTAAAAAAGAAGATGTCCTTCCACAAGGCACCCTGCTCCGCGTGACTCTTCCAGCAGTAAGTGTTCAACAGCAGCGCTGCCTCACCTAGCCGCGGTCAGAGGGCAGCCCAGGTGGCCTGATGAGGGATCAGGCGCTTCCTGCCCATCGGGTGCTCGCCCTCCTGGGCGTAGGATGGGGCGTCTTCACAAATGCATTCCCTGAGCCCACCCGAACATGCCTCATTTCACCAACGACAGAAAGCAGAAGAACTCAAAGCCCACAACTGCAGACCGTCTGCGGAAGGGAACCGAAATAGCGTCTGCGTTGGTGTTTTTCTCTTAACCTGTAGAGGATTATGACTTTTATTAAAATTAAAAACCAAACGAAGTTTCCTAAAGCACAGGGAGCAGCTGACACTACGTTGCTTTCAAGGGTCCTCAGGGGAGGGAAAAAAAGGAAGACGGAAAAAAATGTAGTGGCAGTTAGGACAAATTAACAACATATAATAAAAATGCCATAAACATGCGGCATGCATAATAAATCTAATCAAGTCTACCAGGCGGCCAGATAAAAATGATTAACGGCCACTATCCTTGAAAAGAAAAGAAAAATTTCGCCCCATGTTATTCATCACCGCTAATGATCTCACCCTGAATCTAACGTGCAGACCAAGGGATCACTGCAGGAACACGCTGTACCCGGTGGAATGGCCTTTTCACTTCCTATTTTATTTTCTGAGAAATCAGGAAAACAAGCTTGTGAGAGTTACTTTTTAATTAAAGGTGTGGCTTTGCAAGAAGGTTAATAAAGGTTCTCAGAATTCTCATTTCCATCAACAGATATTTCAATAAGAATTAAAAAGAAAATCTAAGTCTCTTTATTGAGAGAAAGAAAATGCTCAGCATCTGGAGGCAGGATTCCAAGGCTGCGTGCTGGCCGAGCTGGCAGCACCCCTCCCTCACTCTGCTACGGCACAGACTCAGGGAGGCCTGCAGCAAAACCACACGCATCTGCTCAATCTGAAGGTGTCCACAGCAACTTTGTCTAAAGCAAACTAGGGGAAACTAAGGCAGCCCAAACACAGGGTCTGCGGCTCACAAAGGTCACTCAGACACCTTCCAGGACATGGCCCTGTTGACAAAGCAGGACGCCCCAGCAGGTAGAGGGTCTAAGGCTACTCTGCCTGCCAACACCAAGACAGAGGGAAGGTCGCGGAAGACAGGAATCACACCTTGACATTAAAAAAAAAAAAAAAAACCCTGAAGAGGTTCAAATGAACAAACTGCCACTTATTCCCCAAAGGAAAAACAAAGAGCTCTCAGAAACATCTGAGAGATGTAATAGAATATGAGTAAATTATAACAATTAAAAACCATTAAAGAGAGAATAACTGAGAATACCTGTTTGGGTAACAATGAATCTCCTGAGTTCCTCATAACAGAGGGTCTATTTTTAATCAGCCTTTTTGCAAAAACTTGCATAATTTAACAATAATTGTGGATTTTTAATTTTTATAATCCACAAGAACATAAAGTGAAAACCATAAATTATATACCAACTCCAGCTGTTAAACGTTGGCATTTTGTCTTTAAAAAAAAAAAAAAAAGTTCAAAAATCTGTTTCCTTAAAGCAAGGAAATGTGGGAAAAGGCCGTCGTGCCAGTGGAAACCTTCAGCAGCAGAAAGCTCACGCTGCGGTTTCTTGCCGAGGCAGCAGACTCCGCTGAAAGAGAAGTTGCTGCCAACTCAAATACTGTTTGCTTTCACACCCAAGAACAAACTGTGTGCAGGGCGAAGGCACGAAGGGCTCGGAGCAGCTGGAGAGGGCAGCAGAAAGGTAACAGCAGTGTCAGAGCTACTGTAAACTGGTTCTCACTTTCCATCAGCAAGTCCGCATTCAGCAAAGAGCACAAGGCCCACCCTGCATCTCTCCATCAGGACCAGCTGCAGCTCGGAACCTCCTTTCTCCACATCAACAAGACAAGGGACTTTCAGAAAAAAGAAAAAAAATCGTAATCACCCAGACAAGTGTGAAGCACGTTCCCTGGTGGGACTCCAAGGGCCAGTGAGGGACAAGGTCAGGGTCAGGTGGAGTGATTGGGAATTTCTCTATCCCCAGGCATACAACTGTCTCTGCTGCAAGCAGGAAGTGCCAGCAAGGGCTCCCTGCAGCCCTGCGCACCCCAAGCAGAAGGCTCTGCCAAAGCAAACTGCAGGCTTCTGCTCCATGAGCCTGCACGTGGGCCCGTGCCCTCCGTGAGCATGCGCCTGGGTCTCAGAATCCCACAGGAAGGCAGAACACCGGGTCTCCAAGGAGCGGGAACTCATCCCATGAAGATGTTCTGCAGAAGTTTCAAGAGAATAACAGCTAACTTCCTGTTGGGATGGTGCCATTCCAGTCCCAAGTCAAGAAACTGTTGAATCAGAAAGATCTTTAAATTCCCTGTGTTCCACTGCGCAGCACCAAGCGGGTGGAAAGAGAAGAGCCCCCCACCTGAGAAGGTCCACCCTGCCTCCCCACATCCACAGACAAGCGTGGCCCCTTAGCTTAAGGAAGAATCAAGTGGTTTGTTCAAAAAACCCCTGTTCCAGCTAAGTCTCCCCCACCCCCTGAACCCTGTCACTTAAAACAACTCAGGCCATGGACTCAGAACAGGCGCAAGGAGGAAATAATGACTCTGAGCGAATGGAAGATGTAAATATCCTCACCTACGGTAATCGAGTTCGCTGACAGCAAAAATATCACATATTTCCAACTCAAGATTGGACCTAGTGAGGTTTCAACATTAAGAGTCAACTTTATTGACTTCCTCTGGTTTAAAATTAGAAACCTTTTTCTTACTGTCTTAACCGCCCACAGCAAATGCCCCCACCACAGAAAGTTCTATGTTTTAGACCCAGGATGGAAAACCGCCTTTCTTCCCAAATAAAAAGGAGTGGGTGAATTTGCCACCTGTTTCCTCAAGAAGCAATGGAGTAGCAAATCCTCCCGGCCTCAGCCATGATTGATGGGGCGCTGGTCCTCTTTGCCTCCCTGCCTACCTTGCTGGGTCGCTGGTGGGGACGTCTTTTGCTTGTGCGGCCCCCAATTCTCCAATGCCAGATTGCTGCCAATGTCCTTGCAGCCAATGGTAAAGAGGCCACAAGGTTCAAGTTAACTGCGGAGCGTTAGTACACTGAACATCTGGTCATGAATGAACGGATTGCCCACTGACTCTCAGCATTGGGCAGCTGATGAAAAATTCAACATTTTCCCTTGTTGGCACAGTTGTTTTGGAGAATTCTCTAGAGCTTCCTGAATTATATTAAGAAAATTTCACTGCAGCAATCTATATTTGTGGGAACAGCTGGTGTTGAAAGGGATCTGCTGCTCTCTCTCTGTGCCGGGGGACCTCGAGCTGGATCAGGACAGTTTTACTACATTTGTCCTTGAAAACTTAGCCTTCGCTCAGAGGTACTGGGTAAAGCAGTTGGCAGGAAAGACAGCTCACGGTGGCTGGATTGCACTCAAACATCTTAATTCAGGGTGAAAATTCTGTTACCCAGCGAGCAGGGCATTAAGATCAAAACAGTCCAGGAGGAGGAGCTGCCTCAGAATTTCTTCTAGAACAGACACCCAAATGCTAACCAAGGCTCTTGTGGAGCTCTGAAATCAGATTTGTCTCATCAGCACTATGTTTTCTGAAGATTTTCAGTAGAAAATCATAGTCCTTCATAAAACCCAAGTACACGCAATATGTCCAAACATGACTTTTTTTTTTTAACCACATACTGATTAAACTCAGCCGAGTCTTTTATTAAACCGAAGGGTGACGGAATTAGTGTAAATCAGATGTGCTGTGTTACACGGTCCTCCATGTTGGCACAGGACCCAACAACTGAGGTATGCGGCAGCGCTTAGGGAAAAATGTTCTCTAAAAATATAACAGGAGCGCTTAAAGAAATTAACTTGTTAATGGATATATGTGATATATTATTATTCTTTTTTTTTGTTAAAAAAAAAAGGAAGTGGTAAACTTAAGTCAAGCTAAATTTAGGCTATTATCTATGCAGCATAAATTTCACTTCTGTGTATAAATGCTAACTTGCATATTTCTCCATGGTAACTAAACTATGATTAAAACAACAGTGAAACCAGCCTTTAAAGCCACCTGTTTAACTAGGAACAACCTAATCTACAAAAATACTTAAACTTTGGAAATTTCATGGGCATCCATATCATGGTTTTCCCAGCAGAGAGCTCAGTTCGCTGTGAACACACATAATTGCAAAGTAGCTGGCCTGGGTCGTAATCATTCTTCTTTTTAACCAGTGTAATTTTTTCATGTATTGTTCACTGTAACATAAGTGGTATTTAAGATTATAAAGAATCAGACTCTAATAACTCTTTCCAAAAAGGAAGTTATTTCACTGCTTGGAAGGGATTAATTTACCTAGAAAGTATCTTCACATTTTACAAAGAGAACTAATGAAAGGAGTGAGAAAATTCCAAATTGAAATGACTATTTGAGATGGCAAGCAATATTCAAACTAATTTTTTTTATTGAGATAGCCTTGTAATTTACTAATGAAGAAATGGGCTATTTTATTGGTGAAATTAAAGAAATAATTATAATATGTCCAAGAATAGTAAAAATGTAGGTATAAGCAATATTTTCTTATTTAATTATAAAACATAAAAGTAGATTTGAATGTGAATCATTTTGAAACCTTAGAATTAGGTTTAGAATTTAAATACTGAAAACCCCTTGAAGTCGAAAGATATTCATAATAGGTCAGAGGTTTGGTGTGAAAATCATGACTCATATTCATGACACATATCAGAAATGCCACATACTAAAACTTTATTATAATCAAAAATGGATCCTCAGGTTTTGTCTGCTGGTCTCAACATGATGTAATGTCTAAGGCCACATTTCACAGTGTTAAGTAATGATGACTGTATAAAACTCATGATAAAAAAAACTCATAAAATGTCACAATTTATAATTTTATATACACTTGGCTCTCCAATATCACGTACATTTACACAGTAGATGCTAATTAGATAACAATGGTATTACTCTAACGTCTATAAAACCTGCTTTTAAAACCAAATTCTGTTAAAAGTAGTCTTTTCAAGCTGACTTAGTCCATCTATAGGATCATATTTCAAATAATTAGCGCCATCGCTAGTAAATGTTATAATAAAACTAAAAAATGATTCCTAAGCAGAATGCAAAATTCTCTGAAACTTAACAATAAAGTTTTCCAGTGCCCAAGACCATCTTTCTAAAGGACGTCTATAAGATCAAAGAAGCGTCCACTCTCCCAGGATCACTCACATGACTCGTAAAAATTAATCTTGTCCAACAGCACGGAGGAACCCTGTTACCCCATCTGGTTCTACCACACCAACCAAGGTCCTGTGGGGCGGAGCAAGAGTTCCCAGGCAAAAGATGGAGACCTAAGCCCACCCCTGCGTGACGAATGTCAACAAGGTGGCACCAATTTCTACAAGGGTCGCTGACCCCAAGGACAGCAAGTCAACTGCTCGCATCCACCTGCTTCATTCTGAGAGAGCAAGCAGTTGATTGTGACACACAGGACTTTTGTCAGAATAAGGAGAGTCCTCTTTGAAGACAGGTGTTTGAAAATGAATCATCAACACTGCCCCCACCCTTTGTTTTTTTGAGCAAGAGAGAGGGACAGTAGAAGAGAGAGAGAATCGATTTTATTTAGTTTTTCACGTGGCTTTCATTGCTCCAACATTGCTGTGTGCATGGTGCTGGGGTTCGAAGCTGGGTCCTCACACGTGTCAGGCAAGCACTGTGACTGCTGAGCCACCGCTCCAGCCCCATCAACACCCCTTTGTGGGCTGAAGTCACTTCGGACGTGGTCCACCTTAGCGAGGAGACCCAGGAAAGGAACTCCACCGGCAGCAGCCACTAGTTCTGCCTCTCCGACCCCAGACACGCAGGCAGGCAGGGTCCCCAGGACTGCGAGCAGTGTCTGAGGACCACCTGGAGCACAGACACTCCTTGTGAATGTGCTTGCCAGCCTTCTCCAGAAGCGACGGGAAATCTAATGGCTGGAAGGTGCTTCCTATTTTTATGTTTAGAACATTAGGTGTTTCAGGAGCTAACCTGAAGGTTGAAGGATTCAATGTGATGCTACATTTGCATCGGGTTTGCGTTCCTCAACCCGCTGCTCCACGCGCGGCTCCACCTCATCACCACACTGACCTGTGTCCAAGGCTGGTACGTCTCACAGACTCAAGTCTCTGCAGGGCCAAACGGCTTGTGCCAAAAGTTTCGGATTTGTTTTGGGACCCTGATTCCAGCATTCCCTACAGCAGTGGCCTCCTACTTAGAAAAGGGACCTGGACGATCTGGCAAAATTTCCCCTCCCCCCAGCAGTCTTGCAGACTGCTTTACTGATGGAATTATGGAGCCTACGGCTGCACAGACTCTTGGTTTCCCTTCCAATTTCAAAACAGCCAGAGTGAAACTCAGGACCACGTGACCTCACTGAAGGCCCCCAGATCAGCTCCAGCTAAGTGTCTGTCCTTGAACCGTCCCATGCTCACCCTGCACCCCATGCCAGCACTCTGGCCTTTAAGCTCATGCGGAAAGCTGGATGTGGGTGCCAGCGCTCCCAAGCCTGCGTCTCCGGGCTGCCCCACACTTGCCAGTCAGACCTCAGCTCACACACCGCCTCTTCGCTCTGCATATCTTTCCCCCACTAGAACACTGAATGTCACCGTATCATCACGGCCACAACAGGTGCACACTCACGAGTATCCTGTGCATCCAATCTTGCACCAGACAGTTAAGTAATAACAGCACATTAGAAAAGAAAAAAAAAGCTTCACATAATGGTCGCACCCCATATTTAAAAAAAAAAAAAAGGTGGCATAATATCTTCAACAACTGGGCGTTGGTGACACAACCGGAGGCTCTGGGCCCTTTTAACAGTTACATCCCCGGGACGTGCACCACTGCCCAGCACTCAGAGAGTCTTCAGCAAATAATTGCTCAACGAAGGAATGAATCATATCCACACACAGCAGTGCCCAGTAACCTACCCGCCCGCGGCAGGAGCAGGGAATCCTTTCATACGGGCAGGGTTTTGCAATTTCCCGTGTGAATGAGGAGGAGGGAGCTTCGGTTATGAATGACTGAGACACATTAAAACGTGTCTTAAATGCTCTGCAGGAGAGAGGCTGGCTCCTTTAAAGGCTGTATCCAGCAAGAGGCATCTCTGAACCACTGGGAACCAAGAACAGGTCACAAAACGCAGAGTTCAGTTACAGGAACCTTCTCCAAGTTAATTAAACACCCAGCTCTGAGGAGGGCATGCAGAGCCCAGAGACCTGGGATTCTGAGACTGTGAACTCTGGTTCCCTGCTTGGGACTAGAGGGCTGGGACACGAGGGCAGGTATGGCAGGAAGCACGAAGCACAAAGAGCAGGAGGCGGGCCGCCAGAAATGTGGGGCCCAAGGTCTACAGCTGTGACACCTTGCAGTGACTGAGCACTCGATCTCCAGCCTGGGTCCTGGGAAGCCCTTCAGTGCTGCCTCTTGTGATCCTGCCCCGCAGTCTAGGAGGTAGACAGGCTAGTATCACCTCTGCTTGGTACATGAGCAGCCAGCCAGTGGAAGCTAGGGTTCCATCCAGGAACTCTGAATCACAGGCAGGACCCTCCACCCACCAGCCTGTGGCCTGGAGGCCAGCTTCAGGAGGAAGGCTGACAGGATGAGGCTGAGGCCGTACCTGCCAAGGGCACACACTCCAGCTGGGGAAGGGACATCACAGTGAAACTCTCCATGTGTCACCAAGACAGGAAGAAAGCACCCACATATGGCCAGGTCACCCACAGCATTTCTGGGGTGCAATACAAAATAAAAATAAGAGACCCCCTTATTTAAAATTCTAGAGAATTCAGAGGCAGCGACAGCATGGTACAAACCAAGCATGGGTCCCCATGAGCGCAGAGCCTGGTGGGGCCCGCAGGTCTCACGCCCACAAAGACGGGCCTGGTTCCGAGCCTCCTTTCTTTGGAACTGCGCTCCCGTGTTTCAGTCTGTGGTCTCTCTATAAGGTTCAACGAATGAGTCATAAAGGATGCATGTTTAAGTGGAAGAGGCAGTGTTGAGGCGGGGGTGGGGGGGTAAGCCTTGTGCCTCCAGACCTGCTGCTGGAGCTGTCTGAGGCAGCTAGGTACAAGCCCCCAAGTGGCCGTCCCCAGAACTGCACAATGGGCACCCAGGAGGCCAGGACTCTAGAAGGCACTGGACCAGCTGGGTTCTGAAGCTTCAAACCGCTAATCACGGGGTGCCAGAGGAGCCCCCTAAAGGTCCCTGTCTTCGTGTCCACGAGTATGTACAGTTCAGGAGGCTGCACCTGGGCGGATCTGCTAGTGCTCTCTGAGTAGGAGTCCTGGACCTCGGATTTCTTTGATTCATTCAACAAACACTTCTTTTATGTGCATGTGCTAGGCAGTGTGCCAGGTCTCGGGGACAATTCCTGCCTCCCTGGACACAGGGAAACCACAGAGAGCAGGACAAGTGTACATGCTCTCACAAAGAATGCAGAGCCACCAGAGCTGTGGAACCCGCAGGACTAGGCGAGGAAACAGCAGGGAGACCTCGGGTTTTCAGCCCAGAGGATGAGGACATGCCACCACAGCTGTCACTGTTCCCACACACTTACTGATGTCTTTGATTTACACTCCCTGAAACACCTTTCCTACCCACGGAAGCTGAGGCAGACACAGCCCGAGGTCCACGCTGCTCGTATCCATCTCAGGGTAAAACTCACTCCTTCTAGCTTTCAAACAGCTCTGCTTTCTTCCCTCCTCCACCAAAACCTCAAAAACACTTTTTGAACCACTCGTAGCTTCTATCACCGCAGGGTCTGAACATCAGTTTAACAGCCTCGTGTGTGCAAATACTACTAAAACCAGAAATTGTGGGGCTGGAGCGGTGGCTCAGCAGTTACGGCGCTTGCCTGGCATGCGCGAAGATGCGGGTTCAAACCCCAGCACCATGCTTACAACAAAGTGTTAGAGCACAGAAAGCCACGTGAAAAATGAAATTGAGTGTCTCTCTTTTTAAAACAATAAAATAAATCCAGAAATTGTGCCTCTTTCCTTAGACGCGTCTCTCCTATCCATTACACGTGAAGCCCATGTGTGCAGTGTGTGTCAACAGAGCTCAAGTAACCACACGTCTCGCTCGCTGCTGAGGTCTCTGAATTCTCATATCAACCTCTCTCCTCTTTTTTTGAACATTGCTGGGATTTTCCCTCTTTGAAACTTGACGGAAAAACAAACATTTCGGTTCTTGCCATGAAGCACAAAGACGATTGAAGATGTCACAGGCTCTCCAGTCCCACGGGCTCTCTCTGCACACCTCCTCAGCTGCGCCCAGCTAACGGGAGCCGTTCGCACCCTGTTTAAGCTCCAGCACGGAACACGTGGCATCGTCGTGCTCCCCTGAGCCTCTGTGTCACTCACACTGAGAGCCACTGTGCTCCCATTTCACACCACTCCGCTGAGCTTCCCGTGGAAAAGCTTTTAACAACCACATCTGGCCTTTAATAAATCACAGCACTTTGTCTTGCTGCCAAAACTCCTCCTTTATCTAACTTACATCTTCATGATGAGATAGGAAATCACGCATTACGGTGGTGACAAACAATTGTAATCATGTCATTAGTAGCCATTTAGACTACAAAGGTGCTCGGAAGGAAATATAATGCGCGATAAGAAATATAGGATAATACATTGATCACAGCTCTAATCCGCCTTTCCTTCAGGAGTGTAAAGAACTGGCATAATTCAGGGGCACAGCAGGCAGTAATGCTTACCACTTTATGAACTATTCCGCTATTTTATTCCCTATCTACTTAAAAATAAAAAAGCATTTAATAGCTTGATTTAGACATAAAAGTTATTTGTGATGCCTCACTGATTATAATATTTATTTTTCAACTTGGTAGAAATGACTTTTTGTGTTAGGAAAGAAAGTGGAGTTATTTGGGTTTAGAAATTTAACCACCGTAAGTGCATATGTGTGTGCGTGCATGTGCATGCACACACGCGTGGGTATGCATGTGTGTGGCTATGCAGAGATACATGTACCTGTGTATTCCAAAACATATCAAACGGCTTCATCATACAGGGGATTCTCTAAAAGGATCCCAATAGTTAAAATGTAAAGGATGTAAAAGATGTTAAGGATGTAAAACAGATATGAGAAAAGGTGACCCATATCCCACCGCCTCCTTCGTGCAGTCTAGAAACAAGGAATTCAAGCAGCCCATACCCAAGTAACTATGGGGTTGTCTTAAAGTTCCAGCACCCTGTGTGTTCCTCCAAGGTCCTGATGCCAGTAGACCCCAGCTCCAGTGTCCCTGGACAGATGCACTACCAGCTGCTGGGGGAAGGAGGGAGGTCTTCTGAGCAGGATGCAGTGGCCCCCGCCAAGGTGGAACCGTCCACGAGCAGCCACAGGTAAGCCCGGGGATGGAGGCAATGGGGAAGCCCCTAGCAGGGCCAAGTCATTCACAGATGACGTCACAGAGCCACTTCAACCTGCCCTCCCCTGAACACCCCCCCAAAGAGGAAAATCCCCCTACGGGTTACCTGCATAAAAGACCAGCCAATGCCTCCCACGGGCCACATCACTGTTCACCTGAAGATAATTCACATGGAACTAAGCAAAGGGGAAACACAGCAGCCATCTACCAAGTGTAATAGCAGCAGTTCTGACCATGATCTGCAGACGATATGAACCGTTTTTAAATATGTAAGTTTTCAATGTTAACCTCACTCCTCCCAGCACGGGTTTTCTTCAGGGAGGATTTGGGGGCTGAGGTTATTCATAAAATATTTTTGTCAAATACATGAAATATTCTTCTTACATCACCAACATTCAGGTATATCCATTCAACATGAACGGTGGGCTCCGCAAGTCTCACAGAGTGAGTCTAAACCCCAGACGACTCATAACCTGCATGTTTTCCCTGCTTAATTAATTTATAGGTTTTATCCCATGATTACTTTCAATTGATATAAGACCTCAGTTATTCAAAAGATCCTTGGGAAGTATGAGCAGTAGATTGGACCCCCCCTTCCCCACCCAGAAGGTTTGTTTAAAAAGAGAACAAACAAGCCAGGCATGATGCATGGGCTTGTAATCCCAGCAACTCAAGAGGCTGAGGCAGAAGGATCACAAGTTGGAGGTCAGCCTCAGCCACGTAGCAATGCCCTGTCTCAAACAGAAAAAATCAAAAATTCAAAAAAAGAAGAGCCAGGTGTGGTGGAACACCCCTGTAATCCCAGCAGCTTGGGAGGCTGAGGCAGGAGGAGCACAAGTTCAAAGCCACCCTCAGCAATTTAGTGAGACCCTATCTCAGAATAAAAAATAAAAAAGGCTGGAGATGTGGTTCAGTGGTCAAGTGGCACTGGGTTCAATGTCCAGTACCCCTAAAATAAAATTGATTTAATTTTAAAAAGGGATGGGGTAAGGGCTAAAGCGGTGGCTCGGTGGTTACGGCGCTTGCCTGGCATGCACAAGTGCATGGGTTCGAACCCCAGCACCACGTGCACAGCTAAGTGTTAGAGCAGTGATGGTCACGTGAAAAACTCAAACAAAGGGCTAGCAGTGTAGCTCAGACGTAAAGCATCTCTAGGTTCAAGCCCCGGAAGGGATGGATGTATGAATGAAAGTGTAAATCAATCGAATCATGCAATGCCCTGCATCGGTGGCGCACACTCGGCTTGCGCGGCACCTTCTTCTCATGTCTTCTTCCCATCTTTCAATCCACTGGGAAAGTGGTTACCAAAGACAAAAGCAGGAAATGAAACCACCACAAAAACCGGGCTTAAGAGAACATCCAGGGAGCCAAGTCTGCATTTTGAAGAAACAGAAGGGTCTTCACCACATTGGCCTGCACGCCGCCAACTGCATCTGGGGGTCAGGGGTCATCTCAGGCCTGAAGAGCAGCCTTGCAGCCCTGGACTCCCCCCTCCCTGCAGCCACTCCGGAGACCTGGACACCTTGACTCTTTTTCTAAGAAACGCTCGCATGCTTCTCTAGTTGCGCACGCGATGAACCTGCATATGCATCAGCTCCCCTGCACGAGGAGCCCTGCACTCTCACAGTCAAAAGGTTCAAAAGTTCAAAAACATCTCCAGGGGCTGGGGTGGTGGCTCGGTGGCACAGTGCTTGCCTGGCAGGCACGAGGTCCCGGGTTCAGGCACCAGCACGAGGTACACAACTAAGTGCTGGAGGAACGACAACAATTAAAAAAAAAAAAAAAGTACTACATAAAGTTGATTCTCTCTTTTTTTCTCTTAAAGAACACAAGTTCTTGGGGATGCGCTGAGGTGGGGTCAGCCCCATTCCTACTCGGAACTTGCATCCGCGGGCCCCTAGTGTCTCCAGAGGATGGGCTAAGAGGAACAGGGGTGCCAGGCAGCTGCCAGAGAGGGTGTCAGTTGGCCTGGGAGGCATCTCATACTCACTGAAAAAGCTACCTTGTCCCCAGAAGCCATCAGCAGGCAGAAAAAGGGCAGATGCACGGCTCAGGATGAAAGACGCGGCCCCCAGCCCCTTACAAAGCCCCTTTCTCTCCTCTCTTCCTACTGTTTTTCTCTCAGCCCTTCGCCCTGGGCTTCTGTGAACCTCTGGGGAGTGGTGGTGGAGGGCATGGGCAGGGCCAACCCTCGCTGGCCATCTTGGGAGGCCTCTGCTCTGAGGCCAGGCTGGCTGGTCCCTTCCTGATTCTCCTTATGACCTGCCACCAAGGACACCACTCCTCCAGGGGGCCAGGTGAAGCCACCCTTGCAGGGACCAGTACACTGAGCTGGATCACGGTCCCACTGCCACACTGCACAGCACGAACTCCTCCAGGGAAGGACTAACATGCACACCTTTCTCACCAGGTGGGAGCCAGGCTCCATTCTGGAACCAGTGACCCTCAGTGGAATCATCTTAGCAATTCCAGTTCTGGGCATTTAACCTAAACAAACTTCCATGCAAGCCAAAAATGTGTAATGCAGGAGCTGGACATGGGGGTGCACACCTGTAATCCCAGCAGCTGTGGAGGCCAAGAGAGGAAAACTCGAGGCCAGCCTCCACAACTTAGTGAGGACCTGATCAATTTAATTGTCTCAATAAAAAATAAAAAGGGGTAGGGATGCAGTTCAGTGGTTAAGCACCCCGAGCTGAATCCCTAATATCCTCCAAAAAATGTTTACTGCAGTCAAAATAAAATAATAAATGTTCACAATCAATGAGACAACTTATTGTCACAAGACAGAAACCCAAGTAGACTCATGGCAGAGCAGGCTAGATCCCAAACATCAGCTCCATGCCTTCTCCAAAATCATAGTCCAATTAGAAAAGCAGCGGGAGCTAGAGGAAAACCCAGCTTAACACTCTCTTTGTAAGATAAACTCTCAAAACATGTTACCTGTGTAAGTGAATGGATGGAGATGGCACGGAATGAGGTGTCCCCAACTCCTGAAGGCATTGAATTCTAAGGAACGGGAAGAAAAAAGGTGGAAAACATCTTGTCAGTGGCAGAAAGCTTTCATTCCTTTCATGAATCTACAAGCCCAGGGCCAAAGTTTAACTGCTGCTTCTCCAGGGCACAGGGACTCCACTCCCTCGTCCTTGCTGGGGCGCTGGCCACCCTAAGACCTGACAAAAGGACTCTGAATCTGGTTGGAAAATTTCTCCATCGACAAGGCTGTCTTCTGACACACCCTTAGCCACTGTCATATGTGATTTTATAGGCAAAGACAAATTAGATTCTCAATAGAGTAAGTTTTGTTATTATGTTTTGGTTTCCATGGAAATCACGGAACCCAAATTGTCTAGAAATTGGGAATGAAGCTGGACCTCTTCCACATCCAAACCCCTTGCCCACTGACGCATGGCACGTGTCCGTCTCCCCGTCTGATGGAAGGATCACAGAGTGCTTGTGGCTCCAGCCAGGAGACCCCACAGGGCAGAACGACCACCTGGACCTCCACCCTGCACAAGGATAGTGGGGCCACCAGCCTCCAGCGCGACGGCACAAACAGGCCAAGAAAATAAAGGCTACAAACTCTTAGGGACAGTTCCAAAACCCAGGCTGGGAGTGGAGAAAGGATAGGGATATCACACAGACATGCCCCACCTCGGGAGGAGTTCATCTGTGCTCCAATAAAGGGCAGGGACGATGGAAGTCCAAGGATGATAAAAAGTGCCCATCTGAATGGGGGCCTGGTGGAGGAGAGAGCATTTCTAAGACATTCAAATGCAGAGTTCACATTTGCTCAGCCATAGGGACCCGAAGCTAGCAGAGGACGTGTCTCTAAACCCACAGGACACTCTGGCCAAGGCCCGCAGAGAGCTCCCAGCAAGGAAGGACAGGCAACGGCGCCCCATGGGGCACCAGGTCATTTCTCTCCGAAATGGGACTTGGCGTCACTTTGGATATTAACTCGTTTCCCAAGAATTACAGGGCCAAAGCACAGATTTTCTTAGTGACACTTGACCAGGTTTCTGAAAATGTTGTACAAAGGCCATTAAGCAGAAAAAAGAAACATAACTGTTGACTTCAAATACGCAGGCAAAAGTCACAGTAAATAACAATGATTTGCTTGGAATATTGTTCCATACAGCATTTCACAGAAATCCAGCATACAATTTGTGAGAAAGTGCAGGCAAATTAATTGTATACTTCCACCTTTTCTTCTCAACTCACGCATGAGAAGAATAACATTTCACCCCATGCGGAGAAGCCCCACAGGCCGCATAGGGTTCTGAAAAGGAACCAATCAATAGTATCAACTGAACCTGAGATTAGGTTAAATGGCAGACAGAGGCAAAGAGCCTGTGACTGCTAAGCGCCCTCCTTCCCAGGGCTTTCAACCTCCTTTCTCCTGATGGCAGGCAACAGGGTAATATGGTTTGTCCTGCGGAGCCGGCATCCGGTGGGAAACGCCACCCCCAGCCCAGGGTTGACGCTCGGAATGGTTTGTTCAACCTTAAAGGCTGCTCTCCAACCAGCAGCTTCCACATTCGCACACAGCTGCCTGGGGACCTGAGTGCAGGTGTCCCCAAGGACCAGGCGAAGCGGGCACAGCCCTAACTCAGAGCAAGACCCAGGTGTGAATCCCAGCTCCTGTGTGTGTCATGCGTGACCGTGGATGAACAGCCCGAATTTCCCGACATCACCCTCCTCCCCCTGGGGGCAGGTGCAGCAATGGGAGCAGCGGGGAAAGCGGAGAAAAGCAGCCAGCTGCTGTGCCTATGACCTGGTCAGGGGTCTAGAATGTTCCACAGCGCGCCATCACCAGAAGAGTGAAGCAGCAGCTGCCGCGTGTTGGGTCCCACCCGTTGTTTCTGGTCATGCACCCTGGACAGGAGTTCACAGCCTCCCCATTTTTAGGAGGGGACTCTGAAACTAGGAGAATACTCGGCCCACCGGGCTGGCTGGAAGAGTCCCATGCTGGGTAGGCAGCCAGGCTTACGTGGCACCCAAGCTCAGGGCCTAAACCAGCGCTCCACATCCTGGCTGCCTGTGCAGTCATTTGTCCCCACACCCCTATGGGCCCAAGGGCCTGGACCTGGTGCTTTCTAAAAGCTTTCTCAGGCACTGTGACATGCAGCCGTATTACAACAGCCGTCCTCGTCACTCTGGAACACCGGGCCATTTCCTGCCGCATGGCTTCGCGTGATGCTATGACAAATCTCACAGGCTGAACAACACACATCTCACCCGCAGCTCTGGAGGCGTCGAGTTGCGGTGGGTCTCAGCGGCCAAAAGCAGAGGCCTGTGCTCCGTCCAGGGAAGAACTGGCTTCCGGGCCTTTCCCAGCTTCTGGAGGCTGCAGGAGCCCCCAAGCCGAGGCCTCGCTCCTCCATTTCCCCCAAGCCGAGGCCTCACTCCTCCATTTCCAAAGCTAACAGCCATGGCCCAACTCCTACGCTTGCCACCAGCACCTCTGCTCTGTCTCCAACTTCTACTTCCAGGGCCCTTGAGACCCTCTGGGGCCACCAAGATCATCCAGGCAGCCTCCCTCCTCAAGGGAGCAACCTCCGCTGCCATTTGCCACGTAACACACCCGTTCCCAGGTTCTAGGGGTGACGACGGGCACTTTAGGAGCACCGATCTGCTTGCCACACCTGAAAATTCTGCCTCCAGCTCAGAATCACCGGAAGGTGACATATTCTGAAGGTGACTTCAAAGTGGGTCTGGGAAGACGAGCCTCTGGCCTGCTTTAGCATGGTACTTCATTTCCCTCCGTAGCTTAAGCACCAGGTCCAGTGAGTGGAGCTCAGAAGTGCCGCATCTCTACTGCCGCATCCCAGTGTCCGCTGCGCTCCCTGCTCAAGGAGCACAGGTGACCGGTGCTGTTTCTAATCGGATGTCACATGAGAAATCTGCTTGCTTCTAAACGCAGCAGCTCCGCGGTGCTCCGGCACTGGGAATGACATGCCACCCCTTCTCCCGCCACACACAGGCCTGCATCTAATGTTTGCAAGAGTTTGGAAGTAATATGTCCTCTAACTTGAATTTTCTTTGCCAGTGGCCACCACAAAAACAAATTACTTTGGGTAGGGTATTTTTCATTAGGTTTGTATGTGGGGTTGTTTTTCTGAGTTGGCGGGGAGTGGAGGGGACACTTATTTTTTAAAAATCATGCTTCTAATCCTTAAAAAGACTAAAATAGTTTCCTCCTTTCATAACCTGTCATCACGCATGTTTTTCTAAAATTAAACACATATGGCTGAAGCCAGAGCTACATTATGCACCATATTATGTAATTATCTTTTCAATTTATTACTCCTCAAAATAGAAAAAGATTAGCCCATGTTTCTAAAGTCTGAGTAAACATATGGGCCTGAGGATGGTAAATGACATCCTATCTTTAAAAGAAGTCCCAAGACTAAACAACACACAACACTGCTTTTGGACCAGCTCTATGTGGCATCAGGGTTGTGAGATACAGAACAGAGAGAGAGAGAGTATGTGTGTGTGTACTTCTCTTTGCTTTCCGGCCACGTCTCTGATGCCATGAAATATCTCTGCTGCCAAATCATAAACAGCACAAGAAGAAGGACCAAAAAACTTTTCTCTATTCCAGCATTTCCTATGAGGCTACTGTGCTTGGGCCTGGTTTAATTCATAAGAAAATGCTCCAAGTCATCTGGGTGTTCATCAAAGAATGATCCGCCTCTGCAATTCAGCAGCCACGTCCCTCCCCCAGCAGGTTGTGCAAAACCCATTTTCCATTTTCCTGTGTGCATAAGCTTCCTTTAAGACTGTGCCCTTGAACACTGCCCTTCTCTCCTCATCAGGGAGAGCTCAGTTGAGCAAGGATGGTGACAACCCCCTTCCCTGCAGCCACCTTAAACAGGATCCAGAGGCTCCTGCAGTGTGTAGCTAGAGAAGAGTCCAAAAGCATCCCTTTTTCCAGGGAGTTCACACCATGAAGACTTTTAACTTGCAACAGGTGTAAATTTTTGCATAGAACTACGCAGCACACAGGAAATGCATCAGAGACAATGCAAACTCAAGCCAGTTTAGCTGTTCATACACGTTGAGGAATATCAGAAACCAAACGTGCTACATGGGTGGGCTTCTGCAGCCTTTGAGCTCCTTCGCCGCACAGGACTGTTTTAAAAAAATAATTTTCAGGAACGCAAACTGAAAAGCAGCGCATCAGGCTAGCCCAGAGCAGCCGCCATGCACAAGTTCACAGGCTCTTAAACATCCTACACTGTGAGTGTCCAGCAGGAGATTGTGCACTCCAGCAGACTTTTCCTCAAGCAACTGCACTTTTCAAAGGGTCTGGGTCAACAAAGGATTTATAAGAACGAAGCATCTGCTGGTCCTGGTGGCACATGTCTGTGATCCCAGCCACTTGGGAGGCTGAGGCAGGAGATCTCAAATTGGAGGCCAGCCTCAGTAACTTAGCAAGACCCTGTCTCAAAAAGCAAAAGAGAATTGGGGAGGTAGCTCAGTGGGACAGTGCCCCATGGTTCAATCTCCCCAGGACTAAAACAAGAGCAAAGTACTAACTCTCAGGTCCTGATGACAGTGGAACCTGTCAGATGAGAGAGAGTCAACAGTCCAAGGTGAAACTTTGAGAACATGATCACCCTTCCTCCTTGTTCCATGTGGATAACCAGAGAAGAGGGCCAGATTCTCAGCCACTCCTGACCATTCCACAGGTAGAGCCTATGTCTAGTCCCTGGGACGAAACTACAGTGCACAGGGAATAAGCCACTAAGGTGGCTGGAAACAAGTTACTATAAGACTTCATCTTTGGGGCCACGTGCTGTGTCTCCGAATCTGTGCAACCGCAGGTGCTGTGCTTAGGTTTCCTGGGACCTGAAGCCTGGCATTCTCCAGAGACAGCCATGACTGTCCAATCAGGAAGGAAGGTGGACTCAGGACTGCCCGGCCTCCTTTCCAGGCTCTCACCTCAGGACTTCCACACTTCCCTTCCAGAAGGCTCTTCTCTCCGGGCCCCCAGGGTCCGCTGTCCTTTCCTTCCTTCATGCTCCTGGATAAAAGCAGCACACTGCTCACACGCCCTCCCAGTTTCTCTACTGCGCTGTGTTCTGTCCATGCTGCTGACCCCAGGAGACACCGCCCAGCCCAGCAGGGCTGCATGAGCTCCGGGTCCTGTCCACAGATGCACGTCCAGCGGGCGAAGCAGCCCAGGAACATGGGCAGCACGGGGTTGGGCAAGCAAATGAGCGAGCAGAGCCCTGCCCTCCGTGGTGGGCAGCAGGCTGGGAGCTGGCTGTCCTGCCCACAGTGACAATTACAGTGGTGTTGGGGAGCGGGTGTAGCTACACGATGAAGAGAGGCCTGCGGCTCAGCCTCCCCTAGAGAGGAAGCCATCCCAGCCGCTCTGAAGTTAGCGGTGAGAGACTCTGCAACCACAAAGCAATGCAACACAGCCCCCGGGGCCGGGGTTTGGACTCAGTGGTCAGACTGTCCTGGTCCATGTCACGGGTCCCGTCCCTAAAAGGAGTGCAGCATGGTGAGTTCGCCCGCCTCTCGACATCTCAGCTCTTCGACCTGAGACCCTCACCACGCAGAGCTGGGGGAGCACAGGACAAGGAGCTTCGGTTCACAGAAATGCTCCCAGCACATTTCAGAGCTACCGCCCATTCCACACAGACAATTAGAAGGACAGGAAGAAGACTCTGAGATAACGTTGATCTTAAACTTTTTTTTTCTGAAATAATTGCCCACAATTTTGTAAAAAAAAAAAAAACACAAACAAACAAACAAAAAAAAAAAACAGGAACCACACAGATACCAAAATCTAGAGACACTCAAGCCCTTTATGAAAAATCGTATAATATTTTCATATAAACCACACATTTTCACTCTAAGTTACCTCCAGATCATTTGCCATGCCCAATACAACGTAAGTAGTACCATCTGCGTTAAGGAACAATGAATTCAAAAGGCTCGATGTGGTCAATATACACCTTGTTTTTAAGAGAGAGGGAGAGTGAGAGAGACAGAGAGAGAGAGAAACAACTTTATTTAGTTTTTCACATGGCCTTAGTTGCTCCAACACTCAGCTGTGTACGTGGTGCTGGGGTTTGAACTCTGGTCCTCATGCTTGCCAGGCAAGCGCTGAAACCACTGAGCCACCGCTCCAGCCCATACACCTTGTTTTTAAGAGAGAGGGAGAGTGAGAGAGACAAAGAGGGAATTGGTTTTATTTAGTTTTCCTGTGGCTTTCATTGCTCCGATATTTGTGTGTTGGTGGGATTCAAACTCGTGTCCTCACAATGCCAGGGAAGCGCCGTAACCACCGAGCCACTGCTCCAGCCCCACAAACACACTTTTTCAATCCACCATCAGTGGCCTCTGGCTATGGAGTCCTCACTAAGGGACAGCAGGCTGCGGAGAGGTGGCTTGGCATCCGAGCTTTGCGTGGTATTTACAGATTCCAGCGGCCGTGTTATTTCTCTTCCAATGCCTTCAGTCTCAGCAAGCGATGGTGCGCTTCACGCCGCTGCAGATCCCCTGACGCATCCCCACTGCTCGCAACACTGCCCGCTCCATCCACAGAAGGAGGCAGAAGGAGGCACAGGATAGGGCCTGAATCTTCCTGCACTCCCAGAGGACCGAGGAGACATCATCACAGTCTGATGCCTTTTTAAAAATCTCCCCAAACATAGATTTTGGACTTCCCAAGTCTCTGCGGCACATGTCAGGAAGAATTGGGGCTGCGACAAGAATCACCGCACCCCAAGACGCGCGCCTTCCCAAAGCCGAAACGCTCACCACGGCTTCATCCTTTACAGACAGAAAGCAGTGGATGTCTTCTTCCAAGAACAAGCAGTTTTAGACCACTTTCCTTAAGAAGGGCTGGTATGTGTCTGTTCTTTGACCTTCTCTCACTGAGACCCTACTGCACTGTGCCTTCCCACACCCCGGTCCTCGTGAGTAGCTGTCATGACAAACTGAGGACATTCTCATTCAGAGAGGAGCAGGGCACAGGCCTGGCTTCCGGGACTCCCCTGGGGGATGTGTAACCAACGTGACAGAAGCAATCCACTCAAAAGATAAAAGGCCTGGGGGTGTGGCTGGGGGGTTAAGTGACCCTGGGTTCAATCCCCAGCACCAAAGCGAAAAGGAATCCGCTCTCAGAGGGGACTTTCCATGCATTCAGCCTGTGTTTATGAGACACACAACACAAAGGGTGTCTCTGGAGTTGTACCCCATGCTCCATTCACTGATTTTGGGTGACTCTCCAGCTCTCCTCTAGGTGATTCTAGATGATTCCAGGACGGGTGTAGACACAGCAGTCCTAGAATCACCTGGAGGCTGAATGCTTTCTGCCACATTTTGTGACAACTGATGCTGGCAGGTGGCAGGGAAAGTCCCCTACAGAGAACAGCACATAACAATTATTGTCAAGGAAGCCCTTCCCCAGCGCAGCTCAAGAAGCAAGCACCACCAGCTTCCGCACGAGGGACACCCGGCTCCAGCACCACATCTGCCACTCAGCGTACTGGTCCTGGGAGACCAGGTGTCTCCCAGCCTCCATCTCCTCCCCCACAAACACTGGTGGGTGGGGGAGTGGTAACACCAACATTCCCGTCGGGTGAGGGGTGGACACGTAGGTGATGTTCATCACAGAGATTGCAAGGTTGGCAAATGTCCCCGTCCCAGGGGAGAAAGCCCTCCCAGAGTGAACGCCATCTGGCCCTGTGGTTCCCACCTCCCACCACAATCTTTTGAACGACCTGTGTTTCCTGGACACACAGGTTTCTTTCGGTTGGTAATCTACTCCAAATTCTTGGGATCTTCCCCAAGAGTCACACAGCACAGAGGCAGAGACTCCTGGAATGTGGTCCTTGCACCCGGACACTCACCTGGGAACCACTGGGCAAGTTACTGAACATCTCTCAGCCTCAGAGCCTACAACTCCACAAAGGCTCAAACTCACCGACACCAAATCACCTCCTGCAATGACAGTGTGGGGCTCCCAGCGTGGGCAGAGGACAAAACACCTGTCATATTCAGGGACATGTCCAGATCAAACGGGCCGTGCCTTTTCTGCCTTGATCTCAATGCTACGACTAAGGAGGTACAAGCGCACAGCCTTCTGACCGACGTGGGCTGGACCCAGAGTGAAGATTGCACCCAAGACCTGCAGAAACAGGCCCCTGGTGAGCCCACCAGCCTCTGAAATGAAGGCTAAGCAGGAGAGATGGCTGCTCTGAGCTCTTCAGAATGATGTAACCAAATCCCCTTTGTGGGAGCGCGAGATGCAGGAGGAGGCCCGACCTCCACGCAAGGTCACAGCCTCCAGCAAGACAGGCTCCTCCAACCCTATACCTTCTCACTCGGCTCCTTAGAACTCAAGGTGCACACAGTGTAAAACAATAGGGGAGAATAAATACATTTAAGGTGGAATATGCTTACCTAATTAAAAATACAGTCCTGCTTAATATAGGCTAACAGAATTAATTTGCCACCTGTGCACAAACTTATTAAAAATAAAAAATAAAAGAAGGAACTGCAACAGGTGCTGTCTCCTAGGGTACAGGAAGGCGTGCCCCAGTTCACACGCACGGCTCTGTTATTCTGGACACGTAAAGATGTAGAGGAAAGAAACAAACCAGCCAGCCAGCAATGCAGCTAACTAAAGCATACCCTGGTGAAGGAGGCAACCTCCCTGGGATACAAGGCTTGGCTCATATGGGTAAGGATCATGTGCACCCTGGCACATGGAACTTCGCTACCTGTCTAACTCCTCCCCATCCCTCACCTGTTTCCCCTCCAACGTTTTATGGCAGAAACGTCCCAACCTCTCAAGGAGCTGAGAGGATCTGGAGCTGAGCACACCCCAAGGCTCACCTCCTGCCAGTCAGCACTGTGCTTGGGCCCACAGTGTCTCCTTCCATCCCTCCCGGGTCCGGGTGCACACAGGAGCAAGTTCCACAACACATTTTTAAAAAATAGCAAGGACAGCGTGACCTCACTCATAAAAATATACGTGGGTGTGTGTGCTCAGATGCCTAGAAACACAATGGGAGGAAATGCCACAGACGAGTGCTAGAACCTTCTTTTATACCCCCCATTACCTATATACACATTTTTTCTTTTTCAGTTTTTTGAGTAATAAGGGAAGGAAACAAGGTTGAGAGGAAGAATGTGAGGCAGGTAGGAAGGGCGTGGGGCAGAAGGAAGTCTTGGAAGATGTACACCTCCCTTCCCGGGCTGGGTGTCTTTGTGCAGAGCTGCATTGCTCACGGGACGGCTGGTGGCAAAGGGCAGAGGAAAGCACTGGGAAGCAGCCCAACCCTCAGCCCCACTGGCCAGAATCATTTGATATCAGATTGACGGCTGTTGGGATGGGGTTCGGAAACAATTTCCAATCACCACCCTGGGATTGTCCAGGGAGCACGCTGGGGACTTCCTGTTTCCAAGCTCTGTGCTTCAGCCAGCTGTTACAAACAACCCATCACATCAGGTTTCCAACGCACAGTTAAACAAGGCCACCGTCCCTGCGTCTACAGCCCGCTCAGGACCATCCTCATGAAGCTCAGGCTCACCATCCACCTGAGCCCCATCCTCCGGCGTGGGAAAGCCAGCCAGCCAGCAGGAGGAGAGGCCCAGGTCAGGAGCACCTTCCCCACCCGGCGCAGCTGATGCGGCCTCAGTCTCGCACCTCCCCACCAAATCTGACTGCCGACCTGGGCACTCAGGGGGTGTGAGGGGTCACTTCCAATTATTTAAAAAGGGAAGGTCATGGGCATAAGAGCCTCTGCTCCAGGGAACATGCAGAAGCCGTTCTTAGCATCTGGATCTGGCGCCCCACCTGCGGATGGGGTCAAGGAGAGCCCGGGCCTCCAGGCACCTCTGCCTGGAAAGGCCAGGTGTGCAGGCAGAGGGACAAGCAAGTCAGCCTGTGCCCGGAACCCAGCTCGGCAATTAGGGGATGGTGTCTGTTGGCTTTGTTTCTTCCGTTCAGTTTTATCATTTAATGTTTGGATGCCCGCAAGCGACCGCGGCCCTTAGCACCACAGATGCGGACGCACACCTCAGGAAGAACTCACCGCTACAACACGAGCGTAACTTTAGAAAGCCCGAAACTAAACCACCCAAAGATGCCTTCATTTGTAAGGCACCATTTGGCTTAGTTGTAAAATAAAACTACAAAGGGGCCCAAAATAATAGCAAGTTGACACTTCCCCATCGCTCGCTGAGTAGCTGTACACAACTGCCACTTGCTGAGGAAATAGTTTCAAAGAATCTATTTATGCCCAACGCTGCGCTTGCAAACCAGCGCCCAAAAAGTTATACTGCTGCCCTTTGGAGCTGCGAGAAGACACACCTTCATCACAACAGGGACAAGGATGCTGCACACTCTAAAGGCAGGAAGCAATGACACCAAGCTGGAGAGCGGGCGAGGGAGGCTGGCAGGCAGGGAATCCCACAGCAAGGGCTTGCCCTAGCTGAGAGCCAAGGTGAGGAGCGAGGCCCAGAGCTGGCAGCCAGAAGAGCAGGTGCAACCGTCCTGGCGGAGGACAGGAGGGGCGCGGCACAGGAGAAAAGGCAGAGGCACCACAAAGCCTGTTACAGAGTCCCGTCCTGGTCCTCAGCGGGGGATGAGGCCAGGGAAGGGACTGGAGCAGGTGGGTGCGAGGTGATCACACTTAATTTTGAAAAGATCATTCGGGCTGCTGAACGAAGGGCAGGCTGGAGAGGAGCCAATGAATCCACAATGTAAAAGTTCAACGTAATTCACGGATCCTTGTTCCAGGGAAACTATCGGAGGAGCTCAGGAAACACCAAGGTAGGGTGGCAAGTGCACCTTGGAAACAGGCGGAGGTAGGCAAGGGACAAGCACTGGGCATGCAGTGGCCCAGACCCGCGGCGTCCCGGGGTGCAGCTCAGCAGTGGTCCACGGGGTACAGATAACATTCTGAGCCCCAACCTTGCCCGCCATGGAATTTGCAGATGATTTATGCGGCATCTGTTTCCAACTGGCCAGGGTCCTTCCTTATTGATTTTACACTTCCAATTATCTCTGTAGTGGAGTTTGTGGGCAAAGACATGAAAGACCCAGCACCAAAACCCAGACCACAGACCAGTCCAAGTCGGCCTAAGAAACACACGCTGTGCTTCTGGGCTTCTGTCACGAGCAGATGCTCAGGATGGCAGAGGGAACTTGGGGACCATGTATGCGAGATTTAATCCCAGTACTTATCTTCCTAAAAACCACATGGAGCCTCTTGAGATTTTGTCCCCACATCTGAGACAATCTCAAACTATTATGTCTCCAGATTTGAGGAGCCAAGAATAATGGATTTTAATCAGAGGAAGGGGAAACTGTTCATTCGTCATTTCATTTTTCTCTGCAGAGAAAATGAGGACAAGCTTCCTCACAGGCCCTGGACCGGCACAAGTTTGGACAGAGCTGACGCTGTTGGGTTTAATCTGGCCAAATAAAGGAACTCTCAACCCAGTAAGCATTTGGTCTGCAGAGCCGATCCCTCCCCACTGCAGACCGAGGACACCAGCGGCACTGTTTAGAAAAGCTGGCGATGCTGTTTAGACAAACACCCCCGAGAAGACAGACTGTGGATAGGAAACGTGGTCTGCTGTGCTGTTATCCACCCCACCCCCCCCCGTCCTCTTCATGTAATTTCTACTCACGGAGTTGCCAGTGTTAATTTCTGCAGGCCAAATTTGGCTCACTTATTTCTTGCCAACTCCACAGTTATAGTCTGTGTGCTTGAGTGTGTGTGCGAGTGTGTGTGCGTTTCCACTGAACTGCACCTAGAGCCAGAGGGGTTTCTATGACCGTGGCTTGAGAAGGCCTCTGCATACTTTGGTGTCCCTAATGACAAAATCTGTCTCCACTGGCCAAAGGGACAAGACCCTAGGAGCCAGCAGGAGAGCCCTTGAAGCAATCCCCACAATTTCTTGACAAAGGTGTCGGGGAGTGGCCACAGAAAGGGCATCTGCATATTCTCCTGCACAGGAAAAGAAAGCCCAACAAAGCAACGGGACAGGATTTTTCTGGAATTTCCCCCGCCAGGCTCTGTAATTTCAATGCACTACTCATTTTCAAGAGTTGGAATCCTTTGGCAAGTGCAGAAAATAACCATTTGCTTCCTTCTTTCTGTAATGCACCAATTCCACACCAGTTCTTCCGTTAATCTTTTTCTCTTTCTTTCAATAATGGGGACTGAATCCAGGGGTGTTCTACTACTAAGCTATATCACTAGCCCCTGGCTAATTTTTTTTTAATTTTGAGAAAGGGTCTAAGTTGCTGAGGCTGGTCTCCAATTTGTGATCCTCCAGCCTCAGCCTCCCAAGTCGTTGTGATTTCAGGTATGAACCCCCGCCCAGCTGTTATTCTTTTGAAATGAGAATGCAGTTAGACCTTCACCTCTACTCAAAAGACCTAATGGAGAAAGAAACCAAGAACCGTTCAAACCACAGTGTTTTAATCACACCCCTCAGATCCAAATACTGCTGCCAACTACCAAAACTCCAAAAAGGAGATATGAACTCCAAACCAAAAGATTAATTTGGGGCAACCACAATCTTAATTATGTTCTCCAATTATCCACTTGAGGCTAGGTATACCACAGTAAAGATTTAAGAAAGTATCTACTCCATCAGCCATAGCTATTTTTAAAGGGCTGCGCATCTGAGAGTTTCAGGACCAAAAGCTAGCGGTGCGTGAGGGATAAGGAAAGGACAGGCAGGGAAAGGATTTCAAGGTGGACATTTCTGGAGTCTGCTGTCCCACACTGGGGGGCACTAACATCTGCTCCTGATAGGGACAGAAGAGCTTCCTGAGTGAGTCAGGCTTCACCTGCAGGGCACAAGGTGTGGGCCCCAGAGCCGCCCTCTGCTCACCACATCATGTTCAAGCTAACGTGGACCTCTGCCTGTCCCAGGATTTCCCGAAGTGTGCCCCGGGATGGGCACGGAAAGCCTGCAGGTGGTGGGCAGAGGAGGATGCGCAGAGGCAGCCATGCACACCCATGCACGCACACTTTCAATAGCTAGGGGCCACTCCTTGCTGGTCCACCTCACGCTAATTTCCCATTTGTGGTCAAATTCTGTGGTGTCCATTCATTAAAAAATGATATGGAGAAATAAAGAAATAACGTTCAAAAAGCAATTTACAGGAAACGATATTGGGGAACGACATGGCAGACATGAGGGTGCGGAATCTGATGGGACTCAGAAGGTGGGAGACTCACACTGGAGAAAAAATGGGGAAAGAAGAGGCAGGACTTTTGGCCCCACCAGGACCCCACAGCAGCCACTGCAGGTCCCCGGCTCCAGAGTCCTCACCTATGGTCTGGATGAAATGTGTTGACCACAATCGCTCTGTCGTGGGACTCCTTAAAATGAGGAAATTATAAGCCTACACAGAAACAGACAAACAAGACACACAAAACGCAGAGACACACACACCTCTACACATGTGCGCATCCACCTGCCCAGGTTCTACACGCATGTAGGTGAAAACCACACCTTACCAAGGTGGTGGCTGAACAGAAAGTAGATAAGGAGTGGAGGCCACCAAGAATACAGCGATTAACCGCACACAACCTAAACCTGCTGTCCCAACCAGGTCTGGGAAGCCCTGAGCTCAATCACACACCCACAAGTTTATTATTTTTTTTTAGGGGGGTGGCTTTTGTTTTTATTTTCTTGGTACCAGGAGTTGAATCCAGGGGCATTTAACCACTCAGCCATATCCCTAGTCCTTTTTATTGTTTATTTTGAGACAGGGTCTCGCGAAATTGCTTAGGACCTTGTAAAGTGCTGAGGCTGGCTTTCATCCTCCTTCCTGAACCGCTGGGATCACAGGTGTGCACCACTGAGCCCCGGCTACAAGAGTTTTAGGTTCCTCCTGATCCTCCAATGATCCCAATCCACAAAGCCAAGCTGCAGCATCCCCTGAGATAATGTCAGATACCCACGTCACAAAGATACAATCAGTCATCAAGGCACAGACACACCAAAGGAAATAACGTCACTGTTAGTCTCAAAGTCAGTGCCTTCTGAGAAAGACAGCTGAGCTCCCACAGCATGGGAAGAATCGAGAAAGAATGGGCCAAGGAAGGAGGTGAATGAAACACCACCATCCTCAATTCTGACATCAGGATAAAAAAATTAAACATATTAGATGTAAATTTAGCTTTGGAATGCCATTCTCTACCTTCAGGTAAATTTATGCCCCGTTCACAATATCAGGAAGAAAGAATATGGCTCTGTCTAGTTTCAATATTTTCTCAGTGCCAGGGCAATCTAGTTATCTTTTTATTCAATAAAGCAACCAAAATTGTGTGTTTCCTAAATAATCTTGAATTTATGTACTTTGACACTTTTTCAAAGAACCATAAATTGTTTGAGGGCCAGCTCCCAATGCATGACAATAAATTGCAGTCCACCCTATTTTAGGATAACCGCAATATGCAAACGTCAGTCACCAGACAGCTCAGGACAGAGACACCTGCATAATGAACAGTCTGCACTGGGAACAGAAAGGCCACTGGCCTGAGCCTCTTCTCCCCCAAGAAAGGCTGGCTCACCTCCTTTCCAACCCCAGTGGTATGATGTCACCAAGCCACTGCCCAAAGCCAGCCCCACCTACCATAATTCTCTTAGAACAACCTCCAGTGTCCCTGCCCATGCTGAGCACCCAGCTACTCGGAACCGCTGACAGAGCACCCTGGTCTGAACAGCTCAGCCTCAATTCGATCCCCTCTTGATGTGGCCTCAGCTCCCAATTTCGTCATTTCACAAGATGTTTTCCTTTTGACATTTTCAGACAACCAAGCCCAACGTCTTGTGGCCGCCACAGAGCGAGCCGGGGACTGAGCATCTTGTCTCTCAGACACTTGGACATCTTAATGGCGAGATGTGGAACAGGAAGCGTTGGCTGTCACACTCCACGGCTTTCTAACACAGGACAAGGACCAGGCGGAAAGGATGCCGGACGCCAAGGGAGGAGCTAAGAGATGGAAGAGCCATCATGGGAGTCAACGCAAACTCTCCACCCCCTCCTGCTGTCCGATTCTGTGAGAGAAAACACAGTCGGAATGTGCTGAGGTTCTTACGAACCACCTGGTGAGAGATGGATCCGATAAGGAGGGCTGGGCCCACCAAGCTCTGGTGCTGCCGCTGGGCATGGAACCCACCCGCCCCCCACTTCTCCAACCTCCCAGGTCAGCAGCGGCCACAGTTGCAAACAGGTTTCCACCTGAACAGGGCTGAAAACCTGTTTCCAATGTATCTGAAGTGTGGAAAAATAATCGAAAAGAAAGCCCAAAGAGCAATCGCCCAAGTCACAACAAGTCCCTCCGATTAAAGGTGGACGTAACTAATTGATACAGCTATTGAGTGCCCACACTTCTGGAAAGATCTAGCAGCTGACCTTCAGCACGGAAGAAAAAGTAAATTCAGAAAGTGACCATCTTCTCTCTTGGCCGTGCCGTCTGGACAATTTGTCATGCTGCTTGAAGTCCAATTTACCTATGAAGTCTAGGTTGATGGGTCTGTGCACACACAAACGCTTCCTTTCACATAAAAAAGAAGTTCAAAACTCCAAGAGAACTCCAGGGCCACAGGTAAGGCAGCCCTCGTGGTCTCCTCCAAGAAAGCAAGCGCCTGCCCTGGAGCCAGGGAAGGCCTGCACGGCACCCCAACACCCAGGATCCGAGCCCTGGGCTCCCCGACCGCAGCAGGCGGCCTGGGGAGTGAGCACGCACGTCCACGGCACCTCCTAGCCTAGAGCTCCCGCTTCAAAGCTCACTCAGAGGGTGAACGTGTGGATGCACACAGCACCCAAGTCCATGCCACCCCGGGGCCAGCAGGCCCATCCCACCCCCAAGGGGGACTGGGCCACTGGGAACAACCAGTCACAGGCCCTCGCGGGCAATGCTCTGCCAAAGCAGATTACTTCTAACGGTGTGCCCTCCGTCTCCCTCACAACCTGCCTGGCTTCGCACGGCTTCCGGGTCAGACTGTCTTCTGCTAACAGAACCGCATCCTGCTCAGACGTGTTCCCGTTCCCGGGGCGGATACCAACAAGACCTGCAGAGGGGTCCAAGCCAGGGGACCAGGGCTGCAAGCCCAGCCGCCCGGGCCAGCCCAGTGGCACGCAGGCTGGCTGCTGTGTAGGTAGGTCACAGGCGTCACCAGGCACTTCCACAAGAGCTCTGAGGACAGAGATGCCTGGGAGCCACTGCCTGCTATCTTCCTATTAGAATCCCAAACTGGCAAATGGTTTTCCAAATCTCATGAAAATCCATAGTCCTCTTTCCCTCTGATTTCCTACACCTCCTAGGAGGACCACCAAAATGATCCCAGTGTCACTGCTGAGCTAGGGACCCAGAACTCAAGGTACCTGAGCAATTAATGCTCACACGGTGTTAATGCGGTCAGCGGAGGTGGAAGACACAGCCCGGGCTCCAAGACAGCAAAGGTCCAGTTGGAGCAACCAAAGTGCCTGGTGGCATAGCCTCCAGTCAGCCTGGGAGGCACAGGAGCCATGGTCCCAGGTGAGGAGTGGCTGGGAGCAGCGGAATGCAGCTGCCACACTCCAAGAGCTGCTGCAACAGAGACTGAAGGGCGCTGCTCCACATTCCTGTTAACAAACTGGCAATCTGCGAACTTGGAAATGTCAGATGCTAACCTACAAGGTGTCCTCAATTTACCGTTCTTTACACACGCTGTGGTTTCCAGCTCCGTTCCAAGGGGCCAGTGTGTGCGAGGCGGGGAGGGGACCCAAGGGCTGGAGTGGGAAGGCACTGGATTCCTGGTGCTCAGCTGTCTCCTGGGCTCCCAGCAGAAGTCCTGGCAGAGTAGGAGCTTAGTAAGTATCTGCGAATGAAGAAGCGAGGCGCAGCTTTGAACTCGTGCCCTTAGTCCGAAAACTTGACTGCTATTTATTTTAAATGTGGGGGGCTCCAAGGAAGACTTCATTGGGCAAGGCAGCCAAACCACTTTAAGAAAATAAAAACTAAAAAAAGATGTGAGATTTATGAATATCTCCACATTTGCTCTCATTTTTTTGCTCTACCAAGACATTCCTCCAACATGAAGGGCCATTAAATTGGAATTATTCAAACTCCAGCAGATTTCCAAGATCCCAACCACGCACGCCCATCCACGGACTGCAGAACCACATCAATCACCCGGGTGGCCCATTCAGCACCACAGCCCTGGGCCAGCTGGGTCTCACCAGCACGCTGGCTCATCTAGGTCTCTGCCCAGCAATGGAAAACCTTAGCAGAAACTGGGCCCATTAGCCACAGACCACACCAGCTCTGATCCCAGGGTGGAGAAGGGAGGATGTGAACTAACGCCACAGCGGCTCAACCAGGCTGGGAAATGGGGCTCTCAGCAAAGGCAGGTAGGCCCGGGGTCAGCAAGAGTCCACTGCGAGGGGGGCACAAGCCCCAGTCACTTCTCAAAGAAGTACACGCATCAAATAATCTGCAAACTCTCATCAGATGGGCGTCTCTGCTTTGCAAGATCTCAAGAGGGAAAATGGAAACGTCAGCATACCCCAACATCCCATGGCTGTCCGGCCCGTGGTCCACGCATCCCCGTCCCTTTCTCCCTGTGGGAAAGAACCCAGGGGAGATGCACTCGACACACGCACTGTGAGACACAGGGGAGGCATGCTATCTGCACGGGCCAAAGTGGACTCGGTGACCTGGGTAAGGAAAGGTGAATCTAGCTGAGCCAGAAAAGGAATATTACTGCAGGCGCGCGTCGGTCATCCCAGCAACTCGAGGGGGTGAAATGGGAGGATCTTGCATCCAAGGCCAGCCAGGGCAAACTAGGGACAGCCTATCTCAGAATAAAAGATTGCTTTTTATTTTTAAGGCCTAGGGACACAGCTGAGTGGTAGAGCACCACCTCCGGGTTCAATCCCCAGTACACCAAAGGAATATTCTGGCTGTATGAAAGAAAAATGGTAACAACGTCACAAGCCTTTCAACATGCTGTTCCCAGCACAGCGTCCCGGCACATGCTAGGTTCTTCGCCAGCTCCACGCAGTGTTCTCCCACTCACCGTCTCAGCCCTCTGAAAACCAACCAGTTCCTAGGAAGCACTGCACCACCCCCTCTTTTGGTACCAGCGATTGAACCCAGGGGTGCTTAACCACGGAGCCACATTCCCAGTCCATTTTAATTTTTATTTTGAGAAAAAAGTCTCACTAACTTGCTAGGGCTCCCAAAGTTGCTGAGGCTGGCTTTGAAATTGCAGTCCTCCTGCCTCAGCCTCCCGACACGCTGCGCTTACAGGCGTGCTCCACCGTGCCCAGTTAGGAAGCCCTCTTCCCTCACTCCTTCAAAACATGGGGCACATTTTATCTTTTTTCTTTTTAATTTGATTAATTTGATTGCTGTACAATCACAGATGCATAGGAAGTAACAACATGATTCACCCCAATCCTGAACCAGAACCACCCCCTCACTGCCCACACCCAGTCTCTTGACTCTTCTATATTTCCCCCCATAATATTTTTCCCTATAATGATCCCAATTTATACATGTGTATTTCTTGGTGTGTTCCCTAACTCTAATCAGCCATAAGTGCAGGACCCACAGCTCCTGGGGTCACATCCACATATAGAATAGGTGGCTGGATTGAGAGCCTGGTGTCTGGCACAAAGGCAGACGTCATGACCTCAGAATGAGGAAGGCAGCGGGATTCCTTACGGAGGTAAGGACAGTGTGGCGGGAGTGAAGGCGATGGAAAGGGTGAGGGTAGGGGACAGGGCCTCACCACAGAGCCACTGCTCAGGACCTCACAGGAGCCCAGGGATGCCAGCCAGGCTAAGGACCTGAGCTCTCCCGTCAACAAAGCGGCTACCAAAGGAACCCAGAAAGGAACGGCTGCCAGCCCCGAGGATGCGGAAGCAGCACACCAAGCCCTGAGGGCACAGGGCCCCGCCTGAACAGAGAGATGTCACTGAATTCCGCAACCGGGGGCCCACGAGGAGTGAGGGCTGGAGGTACAGGAAGAGGGTGCCTGGGCTTAGGCTGGACTGGGGGTGATGGAACCACAGACACAGGCAACACAGGACTGGCAGGTACAGGAGGAAGAGACATCTGAGGGCAGCAGGTTCTTTACAAAGGCTTCTTCAGTCCAAGAAAAGACACATTGGAAACAGGGAGAGCCCAGAGTGCTCAGAGCTGAGGTGAAGGGTGGAACCAAGCTGAGCACTGTGGTCATGTCTGTCATCCCAGTGACTCGGGAGGCTGAGGCAGGAGGATTGCAGGTTCAAAGTCAGCCTCTGCAACTTAGTGAGTCCCTAAGCAAATTAGCAAGTCCCTGACCCAAAATAAAAAATAAAAAGGGCTGGGGATGTGGCTCAGTGGTTAAGCACCCCTGGATTCAATCTCTGGTACCAAAAAAAAAAAAAAAAAAAAGGAGGAGAAAGAAAGAAGGAGAAAAAGAGAGAGAGAGAGAGAAAGAAAGAAACTGAACTGAGAGGGAGGAGGTGAGGGCCTAGAGTGGAAATAAAGCGGAGAAAGCCCTCCCTTCGAGCCCAGGCTCCATGGCCTTTAATGGAGTAGATGCAGCTGGACAATGGAGACAGCCTCCCTCCTACAGGACAGCTCCCAGCCCCATTCAACGCCCTCAGACCTGCAGCTGAATGACCACAGAGAGATATCTTGGAAGCAATTCTGAGCGCGTTGCCCAGCATCCTGGGCTTGCTGCACCCCAACAGGAATGCTGTCAAGCCCTCTGAATCCCTCTCCGGTTCTAAGAAGGCCCTCTTCCAACTGTTTCTGTCTAACCCAACTGAGGGAGCAGTACTGATGCTCATGCCAGTACAAAATATGGCAGGAGGAAAAGTGACGGAGCTGACTTCCAATTGTTTTGGCAAAACAGCTTGGTCCACCCCTTCAGGCTTGGAAAGCAGTTGCTTATTAGCAGAGAATGGGCTACTGTCCCTTCGCACATCTTGTTCAGAAGCCTGCTTTCAGGCTTGTGTGTCCCAATGAGAGCCAGCCCTTCTGGTGACGCTGCCACAGGACACTCCTCTTGCCCGGGTCCAGGAAGAGCCTTCAAGAGGCAGAGACAGAGTGGCAGGCCAGGCAGGTCACGAGAGTACCAGGAACACATCTGCGATTCCCACCATGAGGGGTGGCCCGCACACAGGAGCCACCAAAGAACCTCAAGCGACCGCCCTTGCACACGCCGACCTGAGCCATGACTGTCCCCAGGGCTCTGGCTCAGGCCAGCGAACACGGGGCAGCCACGGAGCAGGGGCTTTCCTGGCCCTGAGGTGCCACTCGGCGCGCCTGCTCTGCCGGGCAATTACAGAATCTATAAAACATCCCTTTGAAACTCCCTGGACGAGCGCTGGCATGCGCTGGCAGCCGGCTGACTCTTTTACTATTTCCGTTATTGCAGACAGCAAACTCAGGGAGCAGACTTCAAAACCCAGGCACAAGCTGCGGACAGATGAGAAGAAAGCCGTGGGTGCTGCATGGTACCCTGAGCTTCCCACGGTCCTCATGTCACCTGGCAGCCTCACCCACGGGTGGCAGCCACCAGACCAAGGTGACACCTGGGTACAGGCCAGGGGGTGAGCATAAAAACACAGGACAAGTTTGCATTCTATGTCCGATCCGCTCTTCGGATGGGGAGAGGAGGCAGAGCGGCAGGGAATTATCTTTTAGGAATAAAATCTTGGACAGGCTCACCTGAGAGACACTGTTTTTTTGGTCTGCTCTAAGCGTTTCAGGAATCAAAGGCCCATGCCAAGGAGGCGGCGGCGAGGCAGAACTGGTGTGTGCCGCCAGCAAGAACTCGGGGATGGGGGTCGGGTGGGGGCAGGGGGTACCGAAACATCTCTGTCCATCTGTTGGTGTCTGGGTGGCAAAAATATCGAAATAAAAATAGAAAGTTAGAGAAAAGCTTCAGAGCAAAACCTGAGAGCATTGTATTTGAAAAGGGAATGTTAGACTGGCTGTATAAAACTGGAAAACAGAATTCACATGCTCCATAAAGATTCGTCTGTGTTAACTAAATATTGAGCTCGAATTTGGTGAAACCCTCAAAACAAGCCTCCCCAAGAAAGCAGTGTCTTCGGGAAACACTGTCATCAAGGGAAAGCAGGAGCACCCAGGGGTGCCCAGCCCCTCACCTGAGTCACTTCAGCAAATAAAGAAAAAATCCAAGGGCTGTTTATTCCTCACTCCCAAATCCCAAGATAAGCCACCACGAGCATTCCTCAAACGTATCTGCATATCCAGTGAAAAATGAAATTAAAGCCTTTCCAAGCTGCTTCTGCTCGCCTGGGAAGCTCAGAGGTGGGCAGCTCAGGGTGACCAAAGGCTTCCTTTCCCTCCAACACCAGAGCTCTGCTCCACTGCTCCACTGACCACAGCCTCCTCGGGGAAGGACCACCCTGGAGGGAGCTCCCTCCTGACCATACCCAGAAATAGCCAGCCCGGGCAGTGGAAAGCCTGACTGCGCGGAGTGACTTCGGCACGGCCAGCTCAGCCAGCAGTCCTGCCCCATAAAACACACACCACAACCATGCATACAAAGTCAAATGGGCAGGCGCAAATCTGGCGCAGTGCACAAGCCGCGTGGGTAATAGCACAAAAATACCAGGAAAAGAAGGGTTGTGAAATTTCCTAACAGATGACAAATTGGTAGCTCTTCCCCGCTTTCTGGAAAGGATTCAGTAACAGATTTGAATCTTGGGCTTTGATGCTTGTCTGTGATACGCAGGGATCCCAAGTTCAAGGGGGAATAAAAAGGAAACCAGGAGTCATCTGCAAACTGCTTCACCCACAACAGCATCTACCCTCTGCCATTTGTGCTAGAAAATTATTTGGTTCGTCACTGAATCTGCTCTGATGTAAAACTACCTAAAATTTTTAATGTTCAATGTCAGGGCGTTCCGTCTGTGTAGCTACCAGACGCATCTTGAAAAGATGAACCTACCTGCACAGATTCCAAGGGAAGAGCAGAGAGGCAGCTCAGTCTGCCACCTGAGAGGGGCCCAGAACTCCGCCTGATGGTGCCTGCCTGTCACCCAAGCTCTTGAGCTGCAGAGGCGGCAGTCACGGGTTACTGGGGCCACCAGAGTGACCAGGGGGAATACCTTCCTGGGCCCTGGCCCTGCTGCTGGCAGAGCATCATCAGAGCCCAAAGCCTTGGGGACATGTTGGTGCCCAGGGCCCTTCCTTTCCACGGGAAGCACCTGTCCAGGTTCCCACCACTTTACCAGACAGGGACCAGACCTTTGGAAAGGACGGGAGGGAGGAGGCAGGGAGACGCACCCGGGGGGCCCAGCAGACCCAGCCCTTTGCCTGCATGAAAGAAGGCCCCTGAAGTGGACAGGCAGAGGAGCCACGCGGGCTGCTGAGCAGGATGACCGCTGTCCCCTGGGGGCACAGATCAACGTCACTTCTCCCTGTGGGTGGACGGAAAGTCAAGGAGGCTTTTTGAGCAAAGAGGCTGTAAAGAAGAGCCCACCTGTGAGGACCTGAGTGCCCAGGAGGTGACCTGTGGCAAATGCCCTTGGTGACATACAGGTTCTACCCTGCAGTCAAGGCCACACGAGACCCGGTGCCCATGCTGTGCCCAGAGTGGTGTCAAGCTGTGGGATTCCTGTATCCAACCTCACCATGACTCCTGCCCACTTCACACACAGAGAAACCCAGAGTCCGAAGGACAAGGTAATGTGGGGGTCACCGAGCCTGTGCACGGGGAGGGACAGCCCTGGTACTTCGGCTCCCCTGCGTCCTGTCCCAGCAGACATATTTCCCAGGGGGCGTTTGAAGCTAAAGGAACTGGAGCACCCCTCACCTCCTGCACAGGCAGTGCGCCCACCAACAGGAAGGCACCTGACTCCCGCACTGCGCCCGGCCTGGGGTTCCACTAGATCCAGACCTCTTGGCCTCTTTCTGATTTTTTTTCCTGGGGTTTATTCTGACTTCACTGCCAAGGGCGCAGAGTGAGAGAGCAGGGCTGACTTTGGCCCCTTCATGCATTCCTGCTTCCTTGTGTACAGGTGGGAGCCGCTGTCCATACCACCTCAGAAGCAGGAAGAACTCACAGCACCATCGTGGGGACCAGGCAGGAACACATGGGTGTGCAGCTCTGGACCCCAAAGGCTGCCTGGACGCCACCTCACTGCAGGCCTGGGAGGGGCCAGAGTCCCCAGCACACACCCAGGGCTGTCCCTTCAGCCACACCCCTGCATCAGTCTTGTTGATTTTTCCATCTCCGCCCAAGCTCTGAACACAGCTAACTCCCCTTCCCCTTCTGCCACCCCTGAGCCCCCGTCCTGGCATTCAGAGCACAATCACTCACCCCTCCCAGGGCCTGGCCCCATGACCCCCATTCTTCTCTCCCTGGAAGCTTCCTCTTCCTGTCCCTCCCAGGCTCAATGTGTTCCTATTCCACAGGGTCCCCTGGCTGGGGCCCCACCTAGCAGGCCATGGCCTGAGCTGGCTCCGGCGGCTATGCCATGGTTTCCAACGGTTTGGATCTGGCACACGGGGTACTGCAGAACCCCGGAATCACAGCCACACCCCACCCACAAGCCCCCCAAGGCAGAACTCCAAGCATCTTCCTTCATGCTCAAGCGTCAGCATGGAGCACCCAAGTCTAGCCCTCAACCACTTCATTCAACACTTAACTCTGACAGGAAATGTGAACATGTTAAAAAAAAAAAAAAAGGCTTGATTTGGCTGGGGAGCTCTTTGCAATGTTTCCAAGGATGTACTGGAGTCTGAGCTTCAGACAGACAAAATAACAGAGGGACTGAACAATTCAAATGGCCAGAATGCCCTGATCACCCTGTACCTGCATGGGTCTTTTGGGATCCCCAGGTGTCTAAAAAAAAAAAAAAAAAAAAAGAGCTAGTGATTTGAGTGGCTTGCTTTGTCCCTTCTTCCTCCCATACAGAAAGAGCCACTCAGTGATGGCAGTGGATTCAAATGTAAGACTTCCACTATCAAAGGATGAAAGTCACATCATACTCCGGAGAGGGGAAGACCCTCAAGAAAATCCAGCAAGTCAGCCTGAATTAGCTCAGGCGCTGTAGGTATTGTTTTTAAGACTATAAAACCAAATGGTTGGTTGGTGCCAGACTTTGATAAATCCCTTTTCTAAATATACAAACATTATACACATCCATCAGAGAAGAGCAACATCTAGTGTGTGTTACTTTAACACACACGCTGTCAATCAGAAAAACAAGTTTACAAGTTCCACTGCAAGCCACAAACACATTCAAAGACCCCTGGCACACTCAGGGTCTGACCCATGCATCTGAGAGCAGGCGGCAGGGGAGATGGAATAATTTCTGATCATGCTGGGGAGAAAGGTCTACCCACCAAAATAAAATCACACACTAAAAACATGCACGCTGTATAAACAGAATAAAAGCAGGTTAACAGGAGTTCTGTTTTCCTCCTGGTGAGGGACGCTCTCCCAACTAGCTGCCTGCTTTCCCATCACTCTGAGAGCAGCGGCAAGCCCAGCCAAGCCCCTCAGAGCTTTCGTTCCCCAGCTGGCTGGGTGTGCACACTCCAGCAGCAGGTAAGCCGCGCTGTGCGCAGCCCACCGCACCCTACCACCCCCGCCCCACGTCGCAGGGAAGCTTAGATCAGCTCGGATCCACACACACAAAATCTCAAGCTTCCTGCCTGGCTTAAATTGCAATTATTTATCTTCGTAAGCCTCAAGTTTAATTTCTGAAAAATACCTAAAAGCCAGGCACCACCACAATGAGTGTTTCAATGGCACAGTACTTTAAAACAAAACCACCACCACAAAATATTTCTTAGGTGGGGCATGAGGCAGAGATACACAGCGATCCAGAGTCGGAGTTCTGACTTGTAAGCAGTTAGCTGGAGGCTTGAAGAATCAGGACAAGGACACCCACAAAGATATTTCAACTCTGGGGGCTGCAGCTGTGGCTCAGTGGTTACAGCACTTGCCTGGCACGCGTGAGGACCTGGGTTCACCACATGCCCAACAAAGTGTTGGAGCAACAAAAACCAGATGAAAAATTAAATAAACTTGACATTCTCTCTGTGTGTGTCCCTCTCTTTCTCTTTAAAAAATAAATAAAAAGGTATTTCACTCTGTAGAAGGGGCACCTGTCAAGTAAGAAGTGCAGGAAAGAGCGAGGCTGGTGGGTAGGCGAAGAGGCCTCAGGCAGCCTCGCCCACGCCCTGCAGGACGGTGGCTTCAGGAGACCCCTCCTTTGGCCTTTCCGTGGGGGCTCCACGGAGCACCTTCCCAGAGCCACGGGGCTCACTCCCCTCCACCCCAGGCCAGGGCCCAGTGCAGGCCAAGGCTCTGAATCTAACATGTTTGTGTGGTGCGCAGTGGGTTCACACCAACTACAGAACACACAAAAGAGTGATGTCCAGGGGTCCCCCAGGCCCCAAGTGGCACTTGGACCAAAACCCATGGGTGCTCAAGTCCCCAATACAAAAAAACAGACACACATCCTCCAGTCCAGTCCTCTCCAGAGACCACGTAAATGCTGCGAAAGTGCTCGTTGCACTGCACCCGTCAGGGAACGCGACACACAGGAACGCGACCCGCAGTCCCAATCCCGGGGTGTGGGGGTGGCTCGGCAGGTGTGGACGCTGTGAGTGCAGGAGATGCAGGAGACTGGGGTGGAGAGGGATGTCCTGTGTGAGTGTGTGTGTGTGTAGGAGAGGAGAGTGAAGCCAGAAGGAAACTGGGGTGGACCTCAGGAGAAAGGTGCTGTGTATGTGTGTGCACGTGCGCATGTGTATACATGTGTAGGAGAGTGAAGCCACAGGGAGACTGGGCTGGACCTCGGGAGAGAGATGCCGTGTGTGTGTGTGTACGTGTGTGTGTGTGTGTGTACATGTGTGAGTGTGAGTGTGTGTACACATGTGAGTGTGTGTACATGTGTGAGTGTGTACATGTGTGAGTGTTTGTACATGTGTGTACGTGTGTGTACATGTGTGAGTGTGTGTACGTGTGTGAGTGTGTGTGTACTTGTGTGTACATGTGTGAGTGTGTACATGGGTGTGTGCATGTGTGAGTGTGTGTGTACATGGGTGTGTGCATGTGTGAGTGTGTGTACATGTGTACATGTGTGAGTGTGTGTGTACATGTGTGAGTGTGTACATGTGTGAGTGTGTGTGTACATGTGTGAGTGTGTGTACACGTGTGAGTGTGTGTGTGTGTACATGTGTGAGTGAGTGTGTGTGTGTGTGTGTGTGTAGGACTGGGCTCGCCTTGACTGCTGTGCTTAGAGGTGGCTTCTTCCACCCCACATGTTGTATCTCTTACAGGTAACAGAGAGGTGGTGCACCTGGCTGGTGGCTTACACACACACACGCAGCGTGACTCAGAGAGCTTGCGCGCTCGCCCAAGGGCCCAGGACCGGGCAACAGTGCACCAGCCTTGACCTGCAGGCCTGGCCGCCACCTTCCCTCCCCTGGGATCTCTCACAGCCTGGTGCAGATGCCCAGGTGACGCCTCCGTCAGCCTCATGACATTTCCTCAGCTCTTCGCCTGGGCATTAACTCTCTCTTCTCTTTTCCTGTCATGGCTTTCTTGCTCCTCTTTGTTGAAGTCAGGAAACTTCCTTTGGACTGGTCCGTATCACTTGGCATCACATCCCTGGGGTCATCCACGGAACAGCATGTGCCGGAACTTCTGTCCTACATGAGGCTGACCGGTGTTCTAGGGTCTTCTGCACCACACCTTGTGGACCCACACTTCCTATGACGGCACGTGGGGTGCTGCGCGGTCGCCAGACCCTTATTTAAGATCAACAGTCACCGAACAGAGCGCAGTGTGCAACGGGACCATCCACCTTTCCTCCTGGAGAAGAGCTGCTCTAAAATGCGGCAGGTGCACGTCCCCCACCCAGGTAAGCTCAGGTGTGCACGCACACACAGCGATTTCTCAGCACCCAGGTAAGCTCAGGTGTGCACACACACACACAGCGATTTCTCAGCACCCAGGTAAGCTCAGGTGCGTGCACACATGCAACTATTTCTCAGCACCCAGGTAAGCTCAGGTGCGTGCACATGCGCAGCGATTTCTCAGCACCCAGGTAAGGTCAGGTGTGTGCACACGCACAGCCATTTCTCAGCACCCAGGTAAGCTCAGGTGCATGCACACATGCAACTATTTCTCAGCACCCACGTAAGGTCAGGTGCGTGCACACGCACAGCGATTTCTCAGCACCCAGGTAAGCTCAGGTGCAT
>PVKS010010745.1:0-59050 GCA_004027875.1 Aplodontia rufa
TTTTCCCCATTGTAATGAAGTTGTATAGAATTGCCAACTAGAAATTCACAGTACTAAGACATAACCTGATAAAAACTAAGATGGTACTTAATTCACCTGAAAGGCTATAAACACAACATTCTTATGACCCATAAGCACTTATGTAAGTGAATACACGGTTTCCATCATGTTCTGTTAGGCTATTTATTTGCTTTGTTATTTCCTTTGAATGATAGCAAATGCCCACCACTTAGCATGAGGAATTCCGCAGGGCAGGTCACCTTTCCAATGCTCTCAATTGCACTGCCACACAGACACTATGTCCATTTCACTATGATGACCCAGATCTCAGAGACTCAAGGCTAATCACGCAGTAACCCTAAAGTGATAACAAGTAAGGGTCAATGTTAAATAACCTTAGTGTTAAGCACTGAATAAGCCCAGAGTGCACAGGACTCCAAGTCTGACTTGAGACCTGCTGATCTGTTCATTCTACCTGCGGTTCTCTGTGTCTTCATGGGAGCCCTTGAGAGTCACTGAGCACAGACCTTATCACAGGCCTGTTGGAGTCTGACCATTCTATTTCGTCAGCTGCCCTAGAGTGACCTTGTGACAATTATTGGGGTCTGACCTTCACCTCCATTTCATCAGCCACCCTAGTGTGACCTTTGCATAAGCTCCTTCTGAAAGGGCTGCTAGGTCGTGCTTTGTTAAAGATTAGGGTGGGTTAAAATGTCTTAACTACTTAAACTAGGTTACTCCCTAGTTTTTGTCTGTTCCCTAGTTTTTTTGTCTGTACTGAAATCTACATAACACCTGGCAACTCCCTTAGAAGGATTATTGATTCCTTGGCTGTCTCCCCTCCTCCTCTATAAAAACCCGTGTGCCTTAAGAATAAACGGATTCTGAGCTGCCATCAGCTGCGTGTGGTTGTCTCGTTTCCCCGGCTGGGAGGGAAGGGGTCCCCGGGTTCCAGCCGTCTGCACTCACCCTCCTCCTGATCGGCTCCCGGGGGGCAACACAGCTCCCCACACAGGCCAGGTAAAGGAAAGGGTCGATTGTCTCCACTCATCTGTGGAGGTGGGGTCTAGACCCTGGACAATGAGAAAGTTGGTCTAGTAGCATGAGTTAAATCCAGATAAGATGTAATGCTTTACAATCTAATACTTTTTTTAGAGTTATAATGGGAAGGGGAAGGGAGGGATAAGGGAGGGTAATGGGGGGGGCGCTCCTGGGGATAATTGCAATATCCAAAATGTATACATATTTTATACACATTTTATATTATTTTGTTAAAATCTTGTAAGGTTGCTCAAAATTAAAAAAATTTTAAAAAATAAAATAAAAACAGTTTTTCAGTGATTCTAATGGTTGAAACCAATAAATGACTTAAACAGCTCCTGAATTCCAGCAGGGCTGTTTCAGATGGTAAGCTATGAAGAGGCACCATAGAGAGATCAGCACTCATGTGAGGAGTATGCTTCACCTGGAAAAAAACATCAATTATCTAAGGAAACAAATTGCATATGCTAAAATTACAAGCAAAGATGTTCATTCACCATAGCATACATATAGCAGTCCCAAATTAACTCAAAGACCCAAATAAGAAACTAATAAAGGATATCACATTTTTTAAAGAAATAGAAAATAATCAGGATATTAGATATTGAAATATAATATGCATAGGATGAATTTACTGAAATTGTTAGTACATTTACAGGTTTAAAACTCAAAATATGCTACTTTAAATTTCTGTTAATATGTATATACATACATATGTAAACATATATATGGATGTATGCATATATATATCTATACATACACAAATATATTCCCATTATACCTTCTTACATATAGTATACAATCTACATTATTCTGCACTTCTTTTCATTTATAAATCTGAAATCTCTTTTTAAGTCGGTGTATAAGGGTAGAGAGCCACAGGCATCTCTCTGGTGAACATGAATTACATTTCATCAATTTCTTTTGATAGGTCATTGCTAGTGTAAATAACCAGTTTTATGTACATCTGCATGTGTGTGCACTGGTCATTTTGATAGGCAATGCCAATTTGCCCTCCAGAAAGAGCTATACGGGGTTCTGCTATCCCAATGTATGATAATGTGTGAATGTACTATCAAAAGTCAGGATTTTGCTAATCTGACAGGTGAAAAATAGAATCTCATTGTGGTTTTAATTGCTTTATTCTTTCTTGTAATGAGTGAAGGTAAACATCTTTTTGTATGTTTAAGATCTCTTTATATCTCTTTGTAACATTTGCTCTGGTCCTTTGACAACTTTTCCTATTGAGTAATAATATATATATATATATATATATATATATATATATATATATATATAAACATGGAGGAATGACAGCCTGTTCAACAAATGGTGCTGGACAAACTGGTCAGCCACTTGCAGAAAGTTGAAATTAGACCCTTATCTTTCACCTTGCATGAAAATCAAATCAAAATGGATCAAGGACCTTGGAATTAAACCAGCTACCTTGCAACTGATGGTAGACAAATTAGGTTCAACACTTGAGCATTTGGGAGTAGGCCAAGGCTTTTTCAGAATATCTCCTAAAATGAAGGAAGCAAAATAAAAGATCAGTGATTGGGATGTCAAAAAGCTAAAAAGCTTTTGCACTGCCAAGGAAATAATCAAATTAGTCAAGAGGTTTCCTACAGAATTGGAGAGAATCATGGGCTGTGATTCTTCTGACAGAGGCCTCATATCCAAAATCTACAAAATCTTAAAAAATATCAACTTCAAAAACACAAACAACCCAATCAATAAATGGGCCAGAGAACTAAATAGAAACTTCTCAACAGAGGACATTGATCAGGCCAATGAATACATGAGAAAGTGCTCTAAATCACTAGTAATTAGAGAAATGCAAATGAAAACTATATAAGATGTCACCTCATGCCAGTCAGATTGGCAAAAATGAAGAAAATAAACTACAAAAGATGCTGGAGGGGCTGTGGAGAGATAGGAACACTAGCACACTGTTGGTGGAACTGCAGACTGGTACAGCCCCTCTGGAAAGCAGTGTGGAGAATCCTCAAAAAACTAAGGATGAGACTACCATATGATCCAGCTATTCCTCTCCTGGGTATTTTTCCAGGGGATTTAGAATCAGCACACTACAGTGACACAGCAAAATCTATGTTCATAGCAGCTCAATTTATAATAGCTAAATTATGGAAACAACCAAGATATCCTTCTCTGGATGAATGGATCCAAAAACTGTGGTACATATACACCATGGAGTTTTACTCAGCAATTAAAAACTATGGTATTGCAGCTAATGATATTGGATCCAATGATATTGGATGGCTATGGAAGAAATTATGCTGAGTGAAATAAGTATAACCCAGAGAACCAAGGGTCGAATGTCTCCACTCATCTGTGGAGACTGGAGCTAGACCCTGGCCATTGAGAAAGGAGGTCAATTCTCATGTTTTAAATCTGGAAAAGGTGCAATGACATACAACCTAAGGCATTTGTAGAGATGTTGGGAAGGAGAGAGGGGGAGGGATAAGGGTGGATAATTGGAGGGGGGGTTTTGGGGGATAAATCTAAAATTCAGAATTTATATATATATATTATATTTTTTCATTAGAAGCATGTTTGATTGTTCAACAAACAAATTTCTTAATAAAAAAGAAGTACGATACTTGTTTTCTGTGTGTGTCTGCATTTCTGCAGGAAATGATAAAAAACAAATGTTAGATGTATGGTGGGTGGAGGAAAAATTAGTATTTTTCTATATTCTTTAATGAAACCTTTTAAAGAGAGAAACTTTAAAATATAATTTACTTAATATTGGAAAAGTTTTGTTCATTTGTAATCAGCTTCATTTACTGTGAGGCACGTTCTGGAAAGCAAGCAGATTTCCATTTGGAAACAAAACAAGACCATCCAGACTCAACAAAGACTAAATTTACTTTAGGTCTACTCCTTGATACTCCTGTGCTGACCACACTTCTCTTGGTCAAATACACAGCCCTCTGTTTAGAGAGGAGATCTCTCTACCCTGGGAAAGCAGACTCAAAGGTCTTTCAGATCCCTGAGAGCTTTGTGGGGCTGACATCACTGGGCTGGCACTAGGCAGTTTCTCCTATGGTTTCAAACCTGAGCCTCTTCCTCACCACCACCCCCGTGCCTGGGTGGCTCAACTTGAGCCGTGCAGAGAGGGAGAGCACTGGTGGTGGGGGACAAGGAGTGGGTGGTGGGTAGATGCTGGTGTGGTTGCTGGTGTTTTATTTTCTCAGGCATCTTTTGTTTCTGTGCTCTGTCAAATGTGGTTGATTTGTGGAAAAGGCTCAAAATCGAAGAGGCCCCTACTGGTTAGGGCAGCGTGGGGGCGGCTGGGGTGTTAGAAGGGAAGTTGAGGGCAGTTAAACCACAACCAACTTCAGTCAGTTTCAAAAGGCCACCACTAATGAAAGCAAACACCCACCCTCACACAGGTGAGCCTGTGCTGTGACACAGGAACAAAGGAAGTTTATCAGCTGCCCAAGGGGTTAGGGATCTGATGCCAGGATTGTTCAGACGCTGCCCTTTCTGTCCTCTCCCATAACTCTGTTCTGAAGGAAAGAGCAGAGCAGCTCAACTGCAGCTCTAGCTTAACCCCCTCATTCCACCAAGTGTGTGTGCTTTTCCCAGGTATTTGATTTATGGGTGCCGGTTGGTACATTTTGATTTTATTTTTTTTGGTGTGAATAGAGTGACACAGATAGTGTCCATGAAGCCTGTAGCACAGGAATAGAAAGATGTGGGCCACAGCAGTGTACTTCAAGAACTGAGAGACAGAAGCAGAGTTCAACTGTGTAAATGAAGGTGACACACTGGGTAGCACGAAGTCTCTCTACAGGGACACAATGACTTCAGAGTCAACCGACCAAGTCTCAACAGAGGACATTAACATCAGATAAAAAGGTGATTGAGGTTATCAGAAGAGTGTTGTTCATCAACTTGAGCATGAAAAGAAAATGCCTCCACTTCCAGGGGGAAATGTTAACTACTTCTGGGATAGTCACTTTTGGCCCCCATAGTCTGACTATGCCACATTGGAATCATACACATTATTCCCGTTGGCCTGTGCTCAAACCAAATTGTGAATGATACTTTGATTCTTCCCAAAAGGACTGACAGCACCCTACTTCTTTAAACCATCTTATCTGGGGAAATGTTCTTTCTAAAGTTAAATTAATAACCTGACGTTCTGCTTAGGCCTTATATCTGGGCTTGGTATATTCACAACTCCAATTCTGAGACTGGAAACCGGCGGTGAGATAACTTCATTGAGTTCCTTAGGTCATAGTCTACAGAACAGAGCCTGAAACTTTCCTGGTTCCTCCTCCCCCAAAAGAAGCTCTTTGTGCTCAGACCCCAGCCTCCCAGTCTCCTGTTTGCTCTGCTGAGATGTGACCCATATTTAGAACAAGTACTAATAGGGGCAGGGTTGGATATGCACAAGGAATCAGGCTCCACCTAAATCAACATCATTACTACTACACACAATTTAGCTTTTCTGGAATGGCACCATGAATGATGACAGAAAACTAATAGTGCCTCTCTGTGAAGCAGTTAGGGGAATAGTCATGTTTGAAAGATAACTCATGATATAATTTAGTTCATTCTAATTCAAATTAGCTAAACATTAAGAAAAAAATGATAGCAATGAATTCTTAGTCCTTTTGTAGACACTTCAGAACTGTATCTCAGAGAAAGGATTCATGATAAAAATGATAAAAAATATATGACAATATTTTATATGTATTCACAATCCCTCCTTATCCCTCTTTCTTTATTCAAACACTTCAAGACAAATGTACAATGGAAACCAGGAAAATACAACTAATTATTTTCATATGCTTGATTTTATTACTTTTAAAAATTGTACAAAGAGCACATGTGCATGAGTTAAAAAAAACATAGGGAAATGCAGGGTGTTAAAAAAGAAATACAAAAGAAATCTGAAACATGAAACAAACAAAAATTCCATCCTGTGAATTGAAATAAACGGCATCTCACTTACTAGAAAAGAGTTATGTCAACATGTTAAGAAGTCTCTTGATTAAGGTACAACACAGGACTTTCCTTCAATTAATCAACGACAGGTCAGACTCAGTCTCACGGAACAGAGGAACAATCCTGACACGACCTGGCCAGCCACAGGAAGAAGACTGAATGCGTGTGGGTGTGGGGACTGTCTGTGAGGTATCACCATAAGTAAACGCTTGCTTGTGTTCAACAAAGTCAGCAGTGAACGTCGCCATTTCAGCTACCAACAGGGTGACTCCATCTCCATCTTTTCCCCTCAGATGACTTCAGCAAGGGTTCTTCACACTTAGAAAAAGAATTAAGACAAACATGTTGAGGTATGGTATTAAGAGGCAAAATGTTACACGGTGCCACATGTTAATAAGTCTGTACTGAAGATGGACAACATATGAAGAACATGGGTGTGGCCGCACCTGATGTTACTCTAAAGCCTTTTAGAAAATGTTCAACTATTCAGGTGTCCACATATTTGCTTCCTGTCTACCTCATTGCTGTGAACGGAAGTGTCTGCTGCACACTGGGTGTCACCAGTGCAGGCCCAGGTCTCCTCCACCAGGAACTTGGTTGCCTCTGCTGCCCAGACTGCCTCTGTCCCAGCTCTGCAGGGACTCCGATTCCATCCACTACTTTTACCTTCAGTACCAAAAAATTAGGAAGAGGTGCTGACATAACTCACTTGTTGTTTTATCTGCCTTCTATTAGTGAGGCTGAAATGATTTTCTCTGCCTTGGAACTCTGAATGTTCAGCAGCATTCATCTCAGAAGCTCCCAAACCCTTGAGGGCTCCCATGGCCTCTGGTACACACTGCCTGGGTCTAAGTTTTGTGCTCCACTTCCAGTGCGTGACTTTGGACAAACCCCTTACCTACGTGGCCTCAACTGTGAAACGGTTTAAAAACAGTCCCTCTGTGCACAGGGTGCTATCCTCAGGACGCACACAGGTTAATGCTTGAAATTAAACAATATCTGGCACAAGGACATTCTGGCTAAGTGAGGATGCAAATCCCTTCTTTTTCTTTGGAGATTTGGGACTCTGAGGTATTTTTCAAAGTTTACAAATTTATACCTGTACAGAAAAACTTAAGAAATTTTACAAAAAGAAATGTGACTACTGACAATGTAAATATGATGAATCCGGCTATCTGCTTGTAATTATATTCCCTGAAGTTTACTTTGAATCTACTCAAACAAAAATGTTCTATATTTTGCAACTTTGTTCCTAAAGTTTCATTTTCAAACACTTACTTTCACAAAGCAGAACTCAGAGCTCTAAAAGTGGTTTTTCACTGTCCTGTTTTTCCTCAGTTTCTTCTTCAGATCCTATGTGGTACGGAAGGAAAAGAACAGTTTTACTGCAAATGTAGACACATAAATTCTAAAATGAAAGGTACATATGCCTAATACTAAAGAGATTTAAGTTAAGGAACTGCTATCTTCAAATTTTTATTTCTTACAGGAGGAAAACCTTCAAAATATAATTTATGATGTGTACTAACTTAGCAAAATGGATTTTACTTATGTACTAGTGTAAATATTCATAAGCCAAGAATTGTTTTAAATTACCATTGCTCTTTTACCTGTTTGCAAATAATGCTGAGCTTTGGTACAAAGAATTGGATTGCTGCACTAGGTGAGTGAGAGAGCAGTGCGGGCTCCTGAGCATGAGGGAGATGCCTGATAGTCACCCTGTGCCGCTATCCAAGCTCATTACTGCCTAGCTGGTCTGAATCAATGTCTCATGAGCCTTAATCGCTCATATAATGAACCTGGTCATCCCACTCTGTGGATCTCTCCTTAGGATGGATTCCTGAAGAAATATGTGGCTTTTTTTTTCCCTGTAACAATTAGAAAACAAACCTAACTGCCTTAAGAATGCATGAAAGGTTAAATAATTATATTTACATGGAATATTTTATATCATGTAAAATTATGGTTATATATAGTTTATGACAACTAGTAAAAACTATGTGAATTAAGGCAAAACAAATATGTAATAAATAAAACTTTGTATGCCATATAATTACATTTGATAAAATTAAAAAGGCAAATGCAAATGTACAAATGAGAAAGAGTATAATATAACCAAATGATTTTTGCATATTTTGGTGGATATTCCAAAATGTCTGTGATAGAACATAAAAGGACTTTATAAATTTTACATCTAACTTGAAAAGCAGGGTCTAAATAACAGGCAGCATGGGCAAAAGATGTGAAACTACACACAATCAGAAAGAAGTTAAACTGAGTGTTAGCAACACTGCTGTTTGAAGAATCAGCGAGTTTTAGTAGCTGTTCTTTCAACCTCTGTATGGAAGCATGTATTTCTTTTATGATCAGGGAAGGAAAATGGAAAAAAGAGGCATGGAAAACAAACGCAGCAGGTTAGGAATGCAATCTATTCACAGGCAGAGGAAGTGGCCTGCCTCCACTGGTCTTCACCTGTGACAGGGTGGCCTGTGAAGAGGAGGGACACTTTTTTTTTTTGTCTTATAAGAATATGTGCCTGGATTATAACTAAGAATAAATATGGTACAGGAGAAAGCATGGCTGAGATTCTTAAGACTGTGCCCACATCTTAACCTCATAAATGTCACACAGTTAAAGTGGAAACTGGTGTAAAAGAATTAGATAAAGGTAGAGAAGTTAAAAGGCTTTGCTTTCCAGTCCATGAAAGTGTTGCAAATATGGAGACACAGGGTGGTTTAACTGCTTTCTCCTGCTGAAAGGAGTCTCAGGAGGAGGGTCAAACCAAGCCTTCCTGTCCCAGGCTCACTTTCCACCTGTCAGGCCAACTGTGTGTAAACCACAATGAGAGGGCCTTCCAGTCCTAAATAAAGCTCTACCTTTAATTAAAATTTAACTACATGTATTTTTTGTATACACTAGGCCTCTGGTTTTGGCCTAGTGATGGGGCTCGGTAAAACCTCTCCATGAGAAGCACCTATAAACGTTGGCAAAATGGACAAAACTGAAAGCATTTCATCCCTCTGGAAATGACCAAAGGTATACACAACCAGAGACCTGTTTATATTTGGAAAACAGCAGAATTCAGGAACAACAGTGCTGCTCCTGTTCTTCCCCCTGTGCCCAACACCAGATCAATGGCATGGAGGTTCTGGGGACTGGTGGCAGAAACATCCAGTTGAGAGTTCACTTAGTTTGGAGTTGGAGCCATGCTCATGGCTAGCAGCACTGACAGAAAACGCCAGAAAGCAGGAAGAGCAGGCTTTGCTAGTCAAAGGCTGTGGTCATGATTGGAGCAAGCATATGTCTGGTGGTTAGATTTGTTCACACGCACAGGGGAAACAAGAAGGCTCAAGCTAGCCAGACACCCTGAGCTAAGAGCACATGCAGAGAACACACAAAAAATCTCAGCAAAACTGAAAACCTGTGCAAGACCTGAAAATGGCCTGAACTTTGAATGTGCCACTCAAACCATGTGCATTTCATCTGGCAGAGGACGGAAGCCTTAATCCAGGTACTTGAGCATGACCTCTGTCCAATTATTAGCTACCACCAAGCTCTGCAGACACAAGGGACCCCTAGGAAGCTTGGCTTTAAAAATAAACCAAGACTTAAAAAGAAAAAAAGAAGCAAGTAAATAAAAAACTGAGAGAAGATAGCTGTAACCACATTCCCTAGGGAACACAATTTCATGGACAATTTACTAAACAAATGAACAAATAACAACAGCAGCAAAATTTGAGGGGGAAATGAGAGTCTAGAGTTGCTACAATATATGTTTAACAAAATACTTTTCAACAGGGGCTGGAGCGGTGGCTCAGTGGTTACAGAGCTTGCCTGGCATGCGCAAGTACACAGGTTCAATCCCCAGCACCCATGTGCACAACCAAGTGTCAGAGCAATGAAAGCCATGTGAAAAACTCAATAAAAATTGATTCTCTGTCTCTTTCTCTCTCATTGTACTTCTCTCTTTAAAAAACAAACAAACAACTTTTCAACAGAATATATGACATGTACAGAATTAGGCAAGTGTGATCATTAAGAAAATAAAAAATACCAATCAAAGCAAACCATCCATGAGTATCTCCAAATATTGTACTTACCAAGAAAAACACCAAAGCAGCCATTATAAATATGTTCAAAGAACTACAGAGAATCAATTCAAATAACTAACAGAAGAGAGACCAATAGAGTAGAGGAAGGGGGTTGGGAGGGAGGGCATGGGGAAGTACTAGGAAGCAAAACCTATGAAATTATGCTATGTCTGTGTACAAATATACTACAATGAATATAACTTTATATATAATTATAATGTACTAATTAAAATAATAAAAAAGCAGAAGAGGAATTAGAGCAAGTGGACTGGAAGAGGGAAGTGAAGAAAGAAAGGGAAGGCACAGGGAATAAGATTGATCAAATTATGCTACATGCATATACAAATATAGTGTAATGAATCCCATTAGTATGTATAATTGTAACACACCAACCAAAAATACAAAATACAAAATTTCTTTCTTTCTCAAGAAAGAAAAAACTTCTCTACCTTCAAACAAAAAATGATTATTTTTTTCCCCCTAAAGGAGGCCATTCAACTCTGCCTCCCTGGCCCTATTTGGTTTTTGAGATTTTATTTTGATTTTTTGGTTTTGGGGATTGAACCTAGGGTGTCACACATGCTAGGCAATTACCCCACCACCAAGTTACATCCCCATGCCCTCAACACAAATTGCTGTTAAAATAGAAAATCTGAAGTAAATAAAAAGCATAAGTGAAATGATACATTTACGAGTCAAGAAAAATTGGAAGATGAGAACTGGTATACCTAAAGATAGACTGGCAGAAAAGATTCATTCTGAGGCAGACAGAGTATAAAGATTAAAGAAAAGCTGAATAGAGTTGAGAGACTTGTGAGTTATCATCGAGCACACCATGGGGCTGGAGCAGTGGCTCGGCGGTTATGGCACCATGCTGCCTGGCATGCATGACGACAGGGGTTCAAACCTTAGCACAACATATACAACAAAGTATAGGAGCAATGAAAGCCACATGAAAAACTAAATAAAACTGATTTTTATCTTTCTTTCTCACTGTTCCTCCCTCTTTTAAAAATAAAACAAAACATTGAGAAAGGAAGTCTATTATCATGTTTTAAATCTGGATAATGTGTAATGTCATACAACCTAAGGCATTTGTAGAGATGTATTGGGAAGAAGGGGGGAAGGGATAAGGGTGAGTAATTCGAGGGGACTCTTGGGGGTAAATCTAATTTTTAGAATTTATATATATATTATATTATTTCATTGGAAGCTTGTTTAATTGTTTAACAAATACATTTCTGAATAAAATAAAAAATAAAATATATTAATGGAAAAAAAGAACGAATAATTAACCTCTAGTTATAGTTTATTTTTAAGAGATATACAAAATATACAAAAAATTACTTAAAGTAAAAAAAAAAAACACATACCAATATATGGGTACTGAGAGTTCCAGAAGTAAAAAGAAAAATATCCAGAAAATGTTTAAAGAAATAATTCCCTAAATTTTTGAGATATTAATTTATAAATTTAATAACCTAAAAGGAACAGGAATTAGGATATATACAAAGAAAGCCACATATATATCATTTTAAATCTGCTCAAAACCAAGGAATACATGAAAAAGAATACATGGCACATCAAAGTATATAAGATATCAGTAAAGCAATTTCTAAAGGAAATTATACGGCTTTAAAAGCCAATGTCACAACAGAAAGTATTCAAATCAATCATATAAAATAATCTACTTCAAAAAATAGAAAGAGATGGGCTGGAGAGGTGGCTCTCAGAGAGAGATGGAGAGAATCAATTTTTATTGAGTTTTTCACACGGCCTTCATTGCTCTGACACTTAGTTGTGTATGTGGGTGCTGGGGTTTGAACCTGTGTACTTCCACATGCTGGGCAAGTGCTGTAACTGCCAAGCCACCGCTCCAGCCCATTTCTTTCTTATTTTTATCCAACACTTTAACAGTTATAAATCTAAGTGCCAGGTACTATCTTGGGTACTGGAGAAGAAAAGACAAGAAAGGCATCCTTAACCTTTTGGATGCCCCCATTTCTACCAGGAAGGGAAATGCTAGAACAGGAAAACAACAGCTTATAACGTCAGCTACTAAAAGACTGTTTGATTTTTAGCTACTGGCTTAATAAGAAATCTTTGCTCTACAATGGATTCTTCTTTCATTAGGCACACTGACTCCAGTAATAATTTTCATTTCTAATTCTTTCCTGAACGGAAGATGCAATGAAAATATAATATAGAAGGCCTTGGAGCACTCTTCCTCGCCCCCACTACTAATCTGGTTTTTGTGTTGAACAATGCAGCCACCCAGTGGAACACTATGAAAATGTTTTGGTTCTTGTTAAGATTTATAACCCAGTGTAACAGTAATGCCCCAGAGGACCACTAGGTGGTGGCAAATGTCACAGATCGAAGTCAAGGGATCCAGCACTGCAAAGTTTGATGGGAAGGGAATGCATGAGGTAAAATTCCTCATGTTTTTATTAAAACAAACAAACAAAAACATTAGAATTGAGAAACCATATTTATCTTTGAAAAAGAATTAGCTAGCAAATTGGATCAGTCTTTAAAAAAGTAGAAGGGCATGAAATATATTATGACTATATTATGGACTTCCTTTTTTTATTATTTAAAGAATGAGTCTTATGACATAAAATAGCTGAATGAAACAATGCTTATTAGGTAGTGAAAAGGTTAAACCTTAATTTTAGATAACCACTGTTTCAGAAACAGATTTTCTGCTACTGCATATCGTATCTCCTGTGGTCTTATGGTTTTCCATTTTATACTTCTTTTGGATCCCACATCGACAGATTACAATATGTTACTTGGAGTTCCTCTGGTACGCTGTTATTTCACACTGCTGTGCCTCCCATCATTCACACAGCTCTTCCTGCGGGGAGTTTGTTTTATTATAGTGTGTGTTTAAAACATTCATTGTGTTGGGTGTTGGAAATGCAATAAGCAGGCTCTGAATCAAGCTGACATCTCATGTTAGAAATAAACCAAATCACAGGTGAGGACGGTGCAGCAGCACATGATGACCAGGGTCGGGTAGGAGCCCCCAAGGCCATGAAAGAACACCCTTACCAAGACTGTCAGGAGCAATGGGGTGGGTATGAGGGTGCGTGGAGGTCTTTGGAACATGTGGTAGAGACAAAACATTCAGAATAGGAAGAGCAAGATGCACAATGGATTGAAGGCTGTGTAGCACAGCATTTTCAGAAAAGCTATAAACATAAGCAGGCAGAAAATAAGGTCAGAGTTTGGACAGCTGGGTAAGAGTGGTAACAGAGATGCTGTTGGCCCAGCTGCTCAGTCTATTTACTTATGAGTCCTTCATGCCACTCAAGGGTTTGGGGCAGGGAACTGAAATGATCAATTTGGCATTTTCATAAATACTGAAAAGCTGTAGATTTTAGCAGTTGTGAACATGGACTCTAGCAGTGGAGCCTGGGTTCAAATCCTAGCTTCACCACTTTTTTGTGCAGTGCTGGGTAACTGTTTCCATTCTCTATGCCTCAATATTCTCATCTCTACATTGGGAATGATCAGTCTTATATCATAGAATGGTTACAAGGGGAAAACCTTTCAGTAAAATCCTGAGAACAACATTTGGCACCTGTAGAGTGTTAGCAAATTTGAAAATATTTTTAATTATGGCAAAATACTTTAAACTAAAATTTGACATTTTAGTTCTTTGTAAGTATACTACTAAGTACTTGAAGCATATCCACCTTGTTCTGAACCTCACCACCATGCACTCCCCAAGTTCCCTAGTCCCTGGCAACTACTATTCTATTTTGTCTCTGTGAACTTGACTACTCTAGGTGCCTCATCAAAGTAGAATTATATACTAGTTACCTTCATGTGTCTGGCTTACCTTATTTAGCATAATGTGCTCAAAGTTCATGTATGTTAGAGCATGTGTCAGAATTTTATTCCTTTGTAAGGCTGAAGAATATTTCAATGTGTATATATATATATATATGTATATATATATATATATACATATATATATATACACATACACACACACACACACACAAACACACAAACACACATATATACACACTTTTGTTTCTACCTCCATCATTTCATTTCCATTGTATCACTTCCTGTCAGCTCCAATACGTGTGTGCGCGCGCGTGTGTATCACATTTTGTTTACCTATTATCTACTAGTGGCCATTTGAGTTATTTCTATCTGTGATCATTGTGAATAATGCTTCTCTAAATAAGAAGAGAGAGATATGATTGTGCTCCTGCTTTCATTTCTTCTGGGTGTATACACCTAGAGGTGCAATTGTTGAATAATGTGGTAATTATATTTGATTTTTTTGAGGAAATATCTTGCCTCCTATAGGTACTATACCATTTTATATTTTCAAATGCAATGAACAAGGGTTCCAATTTCTTTATGCCTTCACGAACGCTTCTTTTCTGTGTTTTTTTTTTAGCAATAAACTATACTTTATTAGTTCATAAGAAAGCAGGAAAAGGATTTAAAAGAAGCAAAGAACATCAGGAACATATGGAAAAGAATAGCAAGATAATGGAATTAAACCCATGTCAATAATTACATGAAATGGACTAAACAATCAAATATCAGGTTTGGATAAAAACAGAATCTATATGCTATTAAGAAGAGATAAACTTTTAACATATAGAATAGTCACCCTAAAGGGTATGATATCTCACTGTGGTTTTGATTTTCAATTTTCTAGGAAATAGTGATATTAAGCCTCTTTTCATGAATATTGACCATTTGCATATCTTCACAGGGAACCATCTACCTAAGATCTTTGCCAATTTAGTCATGTGGTTTTTTTGGTTTTTGAGGGCCACTGTTGTGAGCACTCTGGTGGCTGCTTAGTGGAAAGGAAAAGGAGGCACAGAGCAGCTGAGGTGGAAGCTGAAGCAAGGAATGCTGTACTTGGGTTGGAGCTGACAGGAAGTGACACAATGGAAATAAGATGTTTGAGGCAGAAAAAAGGAAGGAGAATCAAACTTCTTTAGGAAGAAGAAGATGACTTTTAGAAGAAAGAGGGGAGGTGCCCTCAAGCTGTTTCTGACTTGGATACCTGTGTGAACGGTGCTGCCCTTCTTGGCCACGGGCAATCCTGTGGGAAGATTGGTTCAGGGATGAAAGGCAATGAAAAGAGGGAGAGGAACCTTTCCCTTGTCTGCCCGTTTTCCAAGATGAAAACTGTGAGTCACAGTGTCTGTGCCCTCCACTACATTCTTATTTTTTTTTTTTTTTTGAGAGAGAGAGAAAGAGAGAGTCAATTTTTTTTTTCATTTAATTTTTGTATCTCCTTCACTTAGCTGTGTATGTGGTGCTGGAGTTTGAACGCTGGTCCTCACGCATGCCAGGCAAGCGCTCTACCTCCGAGCGACCTCTCGAGCTCCACTGCATTCTTTTTTAGATCTCTGTGTCTCACCACTGGTCTCATGTAAGATCATGTCTCACTTATTTACATATCCTGGTGTGTTACATGTTTGCTAAGTGTGTTGAGAAACAGAGAGTAGTAAAAGGGAGGGAGGTAGGGCAGAGCTTTCGATTGACAGACAAAAAACGATAATCAAATTTTACCTGCTTCAGATTCAGGAGGGGAGTAAAACTGACCATCAGAAAGCCCAGGAGGTATGAGGGCTGCCCTCTCTGATGCATCCTGAACTATCAGGAGTCCTGAAAGAGAAGAAATTCAGATGCTGTGAATGCATCATCTTCCCGGTAGGTTCATGGCAAAACTAAATATCATAAAACAATGTTATTGCTGTATTTTTAAGTCTTAGAAAATAGAGGTACTCTGAAAATCTTTCTGCCAAAAAATGAAAGTTTCATTAATAAACTTTGAACCAATACTATAAAGTCAGGAAACGAAGTAGTTTAAAAAATCGCTTCCTCTTACTCCTGGGATTCTTCAATTCAGTACTGAGCATCTCTCCCTTAGCAACTCTCATGTCCCTATGAAATAAACACCAACCTCAAAACTAAAACACAGAGCAAAATCAAAACCCAGTCAGCCTGAACAAAAGCTGCATCATCTACATGTGCTTAGAGATATGCCAGATGTCAACTGTAACACCTAGCTGGTCCTTTATAAGTATGTAAAATGAAATGAAGGTGATGAAGAAATATCTATGTTAAAAAAAATGATCTGCAAAGAAAAGAGGGGCATTAAAAGTAAGGAGAATAGTGGAAAGCTCCAGAAACTAACACATCGTGAGGCAGAACATTAACAACTGACTACTTTGGCTGAAGACTGAGTGACTGCTAGGACAGTGTGGGAGGAAGCCCCCAGCCAGAAAGCAGATGTCAGGCACATGCGTCCTCTCTGCTACTGACAATGAAAGCAAATGCTGTTTGCAAATTCTCATGAATTCTGTGTTCAGCTTTATTAGATGTGTGGAATTAGTTCAGTCACGTAACCATTCCAGGCTTGGTCATATTAAAATTTCACACGATTCAATCAAGTTCAGTTAGATGGCTATAAACAATAAAAAACACACTTCCATTCCTTTTTCACATTTTCCTATTCCTTCTCCACACTATGCTTTCATAAAGGAAAGATGGAAGACACATCTTGGACCACTGAATATGTTTTTAAAATGTACTCGAACTATAATTCTTATCTTATAGATTTCTTTTCTGTTAATGAAATTTTCCAAAATGAAACAGTGTGCAGTTTTTTTATCATGTTTTTGAAACCATAATCATGCTTAAGTTTCTATAAGGAGACAAGATTTTTTTTTCCCTATGAGGTAAGACATATTGAGCCAGATCATGAAAAAGGTCATAGGGGCAGCAGCTCTGGAAACTGCTTGGGAATCTGAAGTGAGTTTCCTCTAAGGCATCATGTGGAGAAGAATCCTAGCCCAAGAATTAACTCTATAGCTCAACTGATCATCTGACCTTCCTACTTAATACCCTGGCATACTCAAAGCCAAGCAATGACATAACAGCTTCAGCAGGACTCAGGAGTCCATGGTGCTAGCTGTCCCTCAGTCACCCAGAGAAGGATGGTGGATGGCTAAAAGGGCTGAGCACTGCTCTGACTGCATTATTTCCCCTCTCAACTCCATCTGCATCATTATGGTCCCAGTTCTTGGTCTCCACTATTTTAATTACACCTGGCCCATCCTAAGCCACCTGCTGCATGCATAGCAATATGACATGTTGGAGAACCACAGACTGTGCCTAAAATTGCTGCTTCAGTTCACTTAAAATTGGTTGAAAGTACCCACCGCAAACAGGATATTTGTTTATACACACAAAATATTTAGGGCTATATAATGATTATTAATATTGAGAAAAGGTTAACCTGTCTGAGCAGAAAGAGGTGGTGCCCAGTTTTTTGAGATTTTGTTAATGAGATTTTCCAAAATGAAGCCACATGCAAAGCAGCTGATTCTCGAATGTTTTTTTGGCCACTGTTCTTACTTTCTCCGAGGGGATGCCTGATCCAACAGCAAGAAAGAAGAGTCACTTCCTATACCAACCACTCATCTCTGCAGTCTTTCTCTCCATTTTGCTGCAGCCACTGAAGAACACAGATGCTGTGACTGGCTCGCTCTCCCCTCCTGTGGCTCCCCTTACATCAGAAGCCACATCTCTCCCTTGCCACTTGGTGCTGAGCTAGTCCCTGGAGGCTTGCTATGACAGACACTTACTGTTTTCTTCCTCTGCTTCTTGAGGTAACACTTTGAAATCCAGGAACCATGTCTCGATCCAGGCAAGGATGAATGAAATGATGGGTAGCACATAGCCAAACGCCCCTTGAGAGAAAAGCTGGAAGAACAGATTGTGACCAGGAGAACGGATGCAGTCACCATCAGCTCACACTGGACAATGAGGCTTCCTCAGGGCAGAGGACAATGGTACAGGAAAAGGGGAAGGCCATACCTTTGAGAGGATCACTTTCGCTAGTAAAAAGGCACTGGTCACTGCTGTTGTCAACTGTAAGACACAATGTAGTGGTGCTCAACTTAGACACTTCTCACTGAAAAGGCACCTCCTCGTAAGAGACCCATCTAAGCCAGAAACAGGCAACACCTGAAAAACCTGGGCCTGCCCTGACTCCTTCCCACATTATTCTTCTATGTTTGTCCCCTATACCTCCTATACCTCAATCAGAGCAAAATGGGTCTCTATGTGGCCTAAAATTGCCAACTGGCTGCTTATGATATTTCTTCTCCCAAGTTTTAGCAGATTGATATGCTGGAAAACTATGTTTTATCTACCAGAAGTCATGACATTCAACCACATACAAGAAAGGATTCATGAAATACGCAGACTCTCCCCAGGGGTTACGAAGCCCAAAGCAATCCTGCTATACTGGAGCCTTCTCACTTTAACTTCTAACCTAACCAAAGTGATTGCTAATAGTAGTATGACTGACAGAATGGAGGCCAGGGAGCATGAAGAATCTTGCTCAGTAAGTGCTAACAAGTTGCAGGTATGAATACGCTGCCTACAAACCCACACTCACCCAAACACACACACACCAGTGAGCTGCTTGGGAGAGGAGGCATTTCACACTAACGCTGATTCATTGCCAGCTGACCTATTCCTCCTTCTAGGACTCTCTCTGCAAATGCTTTAAACAAGACTCAGAAATAATAAAATGGATTTGCTAAATCAGATGTATCCTTAAGACAATTTGAAAGTGTATGTTGAAGATACTTTCTTATAACTCTCATTGCATGCCTGTACGTCAATCATTTCTCTAAAATAAACATTGAGACAGGAGGTCTGATATACTAGTCCACACCACAGCTAATATGGAATAGAATGTTCCAAGTGCGGCTGTTAGAGAAAAATGGGAAGGAGTGATCATCACAGCTAGCATGACATCAGCAAGAGTATTTGGGAAAAGGAATCAAGTGTGCACAGTCAGCTATATCCTTCAAATGAGATCTAGATTAACCTAGGTTCTGATCTCCATCCTGTGCTGCTGGGAATGCTAAGAGAAAGTCCAGGCAGATGTGGCCTTAAGTAGACATAGTCTGGGGAAAGCAGCACAGCTCCCATTCCCACCAGGACAAGCCAGAGCCCACTAATGGCAGGATTTCAGGATTTTCCTGCACAGTTCTCTCCAGCCTAAAGGGTTCAACATTTTCTCCCCGCCCATGCCCAATATCTGTTTAAGTCTTTAAAAGAGATGAGTACTCAGGACATCTGTAGAAATGGCAAAAAGCATCCAGGCAGAAATGATCTTTTAATCTCTTAATATTTATTGAGGATAAATAGAATGGGTCCAATCTCTGTGCTAGATGCAAGAAAAGAGATAAGTAAAAATGTCACTGTGCTCATGAGGCCAGAGGAAACAACTGGAATGAGCAAGAGTTTCTCCCTCTATGATTAGGTATGGGGGTTAAGCAGGGGGAAAATGATTATCAAAATGAATAAACATCAAATTACTAAGAAATCACTAGGCAGTTTCAACCAAACAAAGAATTTTCCAAATATCTCTGTGACAAAGAGATATACCATATCTTCTCTGCAAAATAAGGAACAAGATGGTGGATGCTTGGCCAATCATTGCTCTTGGACCTCTAGAGTTCTTGTCTGGCTCAGCATTCTAGAGATGGAGCTAGTTACCCCTTAACACAGGAAAGAAGCCCTAGAGTGTTAAACCCATTGACATGAGAGAGGAAGATCTAGTGAAATTTCAGCTGGTTAAAAGCCCATCTCTTCTCTCAGCTCAGGCCTGCTACAAGCAGGCCTGGGGCATCCATCCGGGAGGAGATGACCAGCTCATCACAGCACACTCACCGCTATTGCCCACCAGTGGCGCAGTCTGCATACAGCATACGCAAGTATCAACACTTTAAATCGAAAAACTGCCAAAAGCTGGACAAAAAAACAAAAAGAAAGGCAAGTTATTTAAAATACATACAAAAATAAAGTAAGTTAGCTTTCTGAGCTCAGACATCTTTATCATTCTGGTTCAGCTGCACATTTCCCCAAAAGGGCACTGAATCCTAGACTAGCAAGTGGGACTCCCCACCCTAATTTTTCCTTACCAGAATAAAGGTGAGTGATCTAGAAAAGGAACAGCATTTTCATCAGGATATCATGTAAGCAGGTAAATTTGCCTTACAGTGATTAGGCTATGTCAGTGGGTTCCACTTCAGCTATGGTGCTCTCACATAGAACATGGGAATGGATCCTTCTACCCTCTTATCTGTCATTCATCTTTTCTTTCTTTGTAATGATTACAGAATTCCTTAGCAAAAGAAAGAATATGAAATGGGTTTGTGATTGACAAAAAAGGAAATACGTTTTGTATTCACGGTAGAAAAAATGGCATCAAATTTTAGGCCTAATTAAAGGGAATTTGCCTTTTGGTTTCATTCTATCTGTAAAGAGTTATAAAACAAAATACTCACAAATATATCAAAATAAGACGAGTAGTAGTCATACTGCACCACCTCCTTCTCTAACGTATTCTCGATGCCTCCGTTCACCTTGGAAGAAGAGTAAGAAGCAAAAACAAGGAGGGATTTATGTGTGAAAATGAAACAAGTGAAGTTTCCTATATACTTTCCTGCCAGGTTCCTCAGAACCTAGAAATGTTCAAATATGGAAAAGAATCCTCCTAATTTTAAAAGAATATAGCTGACAAGCATGTTCCTCTTTAGTTCTTTATCCATGTAATAGATATAAATGCATAATGAGGAAAATAATGACTATCTTATAGTTCATATTCAACTATCTAAAATGTAATATTAAAAATATTCAAGCATACATATGTGTGCTTTTAAAGCAGGCAATTCACATTTATTCAGGGCCTCCCTCACTTGGAAACTACTCTCCACAGTTTTAGGAACAGGAAGCCCCAGGGTCCCTTGGTCTTCCAAAAACATAAATGAGAGCAGTTGGCATGACACAGTAGAGAAGTGTAAAAATTCTTGTCTTTTTCTTTACTTGCTCCTGGCATTTTAAAATTCTCCATTCTTATCAATTTAAATATGCAACTTGGATAACAAAATTGGAAACACATGACGATAAATGCTGAAAATCAAACTCAACAGGATAAACTTTCTGTCCTCTCCTAATTCTACCACCAAAATGAATTTTAAATTAACAAGTTCAAAATTTTACAAATTTAGCTATGGAGACTAATACACATACACACACACACACACATTTTGAAGCAAATAAAAGGACATATGCCAGATATGTCAGGCCAAAGACAGAACACCAGACAGGTTCTCTGTAACTGTGAGGACCCATGGACCATGGGATCTGATTCCCTGATCAGAGGGAATGTGACCTCTAATATTAATTTCAACCTTCTAGTTCTGAACACAGTCCTGGCAAACAAATACAGATGCTCCAAAAAAAGGGCAAAACAAAGTACAATTAACCAGACAACTGGATAAGAGGGAATGAATAAGGAATGTTTTTGTAAGGTTCCCTATTTTGTCAAATTAAAAGTTGTCACAAGGAAAGGGTGGTCTTAGCCTAGCTACCTTTTCATGGATTTATATTTGCTATCCAAGTGAAAACAAACCATAAACACTATTCTATGCCTTAAAATTCCTGAAGGAGGTCTAGGTTTCTGTATAATTAGCATAGATTGGCTGTTGACCTGCTTGGCTATACACTTATAAATCAATAGAACTGAAAACCTGATCACAAGAAGAAATAATTACTAAAATCCAATCATCCATTCTCATTGCTGTGTCTCTCCAAACTAAGGAAACATTCCAATACCCAGAATATTAAAAGAATGATGACTCCAAGTAGTCCATGGCAAAGAGGGTTCTCTACCAGAGACCTCCCCTTCCATTCCAAAGACAACAGGAATCAAACCTGCCAGCACAGTTTTGCCAGGAGAAAAAGTTTTTCTCTGGTATCTGTGAACTTTGAAAAACACCCTGACTTTGTGTTCTTCAACAAGATATTTAGGATTTATACCCGTACCTATAACTTACTTGCAAAATCCTTATTTTACAATCTAGTTTGAGGTAGGTCGAATAAACTGACCACAGTTTCACACCAAATGCCTTCTCAGTCAAATTCCTTTTGGTTTAAACTGACCATTCCTTATCCAAACATTTGAAATCTGAAATGCTCCAAAATCTGAAACATTTGCACACCGATTTTATCATCACAAATGGAAAATTTCACAACTCATCTCAGTCCAAATGCAGCTCCTCGAAAAATAGTAGAAAAATACCTTCAGGCTATATACATAAAGTGCATATGAATAAGTGCATTTTGTATTTAGAATTGTATCCAAGCTCCCAAATATTTCATTACATATGTGAAAATACTGTGAAAAAATACAAAGTCTGAAACACTTCTGGTCCCAAGCATTTTGGCTAAGGGGTGTTTTGCCCATACTGTTTTTCTAATTCCATAATTAGAAAGCTTAGAGTCACCTTTAGATACCTGGGAGGACAAAAATCAGCCTATCAGCAACTTCTGCTTCTCAGCTGAGCTCTTCCTGCCTACTCATACCACCTCACGTGGCTTCCTGCAACAGCCTCTGAGTTAGTGTTCTTAGTGCTAACCTGCCCCTAATGGAACCCAGTTATACACCAATGCCACGGTGATCTTTGTCCATTTGCTAAGTATCTGCCAGGTGCCTATCAAGTGCCAGGCACTCATTGTTCTAATTAAAGGAATTGCTTCTGTAACAAAACAACATCTCCATCTTTATGAGTATACATCACAGCAAGGTGGGATAGAGGACAAGAAAATAAGTATTACATAGGAAACAGAAGCAGGACAATGTGGCAGAATAACTGTGGCATTTAAACTGATAGCAACATGATAGGACATCAGAATATACAAAAGAATAAAGAAATTTATTCATTTCATATAGAGGAAACTACTAGTGCTAGTATAGAGGGCCCAAGACAGAAAGGAGCCTGTTCCAGTCTGAGAGCAAGAGGAAGCAAGAGTGGTTGATGAATGCGATGATTTGCTGCTGCTCAAGGGAACACTGCTTACTGGGAGGAAAGCCTTCTGGAAGAGCCCACTGATAGCTGAGGAGGAATATAAACAATGTAACTCGGACTTCAGGAGAAAACAGGCATATTAGGTTAAATAAATAATTATTATAATGAATTTCTCTTGTTGAGTTTATTTCTATAAATATAATAACTATAGAATTTATAATTATATATTTTAAATTTTGCAGTACATTTATAATAGACCACACTGAGTGAGGCAATTATTTGGCAATATAACTGCATAACTGTCCAAATGCCTCTAGGAAAACTACTTGATATAACATGAAGAAGTAATCTCTTTGCAAAAAGTGAAAAATATACAAAATCTCCTGCAATGCATTAGAAAAGTAGATGTTATTGCTAAAACATATTTCAGAAGCATTTCAGATTTTTTTTAAAGCAGGGCTTGGTGAACTTCTGAAAAGGTCTAGGAAGTAAGTATTTTTGCTTTTTGGGGCAGAAGGTTTCTGGCTCAAGTACTCAACCCAACCACTAGGGGCAAAATCAAGTCACAGACATATGTAAACAGACGGGCATTGTTGTGTTCTAATAAAACTTAACTGTTAATTCAGGTCAGCTGAATTCATCCCACAGCATATAATGTGTCAACTCTTAATACTGAGCAAAACACAAGGTAAATTTCAAAAGGCCAAAGTGAATTTTAAATTTACAAATTTGTTTCAAGCAATGACACTAAAGAACAAGAAAGATGTTAATCACTTGCACAAGAGCATTTGGAAGATGTATTTCACTAAATGATACAAAAAATATACTTAAACAAAACATTTTTGTCTCAGACATCATTTCTTACAAGAGTCATAAAAAGTCACTTACATTTAACTCTATTATCCATAGTAATGTTACAAATAAGAGGTCAAAGGTGACAAACAAACAGAAAGTCCTCCTGACATCAGATATGCCTTTCTTTTCCCTTCCTTCATAGGACTCGATCCTGGCCATGAGTTGTGTGGGGTTGATGGAGTGGACATCACGCAGAGAAGCATGGGAGCTCTGGCTCCCAGTGAGAGTATTCTCCATGTCGTCTGGCAGGTGGTTCATCCCAGAGGAGGGTTAAAGGAACCTTTTCCCAACTTCACCATCCCTAGCGAGAAGAAACCTTTGGGGAATGAAAGAGAGATACCATGTTAAATCTGAGCTCACCTAATAAACCATGCTACCCTCATGATTGTGAGACTGTCTACCTGAGCCACTGAGTGTCCTGGCTGACACTCTGGGGTTTTGATGAAGACAAAGAGAACATGAAATTAGCAACACTTGATGTTCTCAATACCACAAAATAGCTGTTACAGAAAAACTCAAGGATGCAATAAAGAAGAATGAAAACTTATGGTAGGAAAGGGTATTAACCACAACTAAAAGGCAATCCTGATAACCTGGAGCAAACATCTTGCTGAAAATCCGAGAGCACCAAGCCAGCTCTCTTGCTGTGCCAGGGAGAAGACCTCCAATATCCTCCAAGTGTCATTACTTATGAACCTGAGAACCATTTACTGAACATTTAGCTGGTGCACATAGGCAGAACATATAAACTTTCAGCTATTAAAAAAAAACTTGTTTCCTAATGAAGAATTGTGTTTTCACCTAAAGTATGTAATAAACTGAATTTAGTATTTCCCCATTACCTCTTAATGAACATGAATGTTTCTGGGCCTCTTCTTGGAAAAGAAGTGTCTATGCACCCAAAAGTTCCACATTATGGAGCCACCCAATTAATGATTACAGAGGTCACAGCTCCATGTAGAGATGCAGGTTCCCTAAGACCAGGAAGTACTTCTATAATAAGATGAAATCGCTCATAAAAAGATGAATAATCTGAACAATCTAATTACCTCAAAGGCGGGGCAAAGTCAATGGAAGGAAATGGTAGTGGATAATATGACTGCTTGCCAAATATTTCAGTTTCTCTTTCTGTAGCACCTCTCCCTGTGTTTCTCTTTCTGTAGCACCTCTCCCTGTGGCAGGAAATGTACTCCAGTTTCTACTGAGCTCAAGTGCCTTCCTTTGGCCATGAATGTTGGTAGATGTTTGCATATTATTTGTGTCCAGTCATCTCAAGAACCAGTGTGTGGTTTACTATGCTCATCTTTTTTTTTTTAATTCCCCATGATTAGCAATGTCCAGATAAAGAGAAGCATTATCAAGGCGGGTAAAACAGAAGTTGGAAACAGACTGCTGAGATTTCTCATTTGGTCTTATTCCCTGTCTAGAATGTTGTTTCTTTAAAGTTGAGCCTCATCTCTCCCTTCCCATACTCAGGAACCAAAATTCTTTCCATAGTTTATATAGTGTGGTGAGGTAAAATGACTTGATACTTTTGGAAAGTAATCTGATTGCATGAACTAAGATATTTTAAAATATTCATACTCTACTTCTTGAAATGTAAAGGGAATTAAACTACAGATATTCAAAGCAAATTTGATCTTTTGCATTAGAGATCAGGTTAGTGGTGACCCTGGAGGAAGGGAATAATGAACGAACAGAGGGCACAATGTAGGAGCGCATTTAGGGGACTTGATAAAGTTCTATCTCTTGATTTAGAAGCAATAACAAAGATGTGTTCATTTAGTGATAATTCGCTGATACAGACAGTTTCAGTTGTATGTTAACTGGTGAAAAATTCAAAATCCCTTCTACTTATGTACATGTATACACACATGAACTGCGTTACCTTTCAACAAAAATCTCTATTAAAATATTTTACCATATCTATATTAGCATCAATAAGAAAATTATCTAGATATCTAATAATAGGAGAATAATTAGATAAATCATGGTGCAGCCATAGTAGATGGATTAAAATGAGTTCTTAGGAAGCATTTATAAGGACTTAGAAAAACACTTTGGTGATAACTTCATCTAACACTAAATGGAATACATACATGTAATATGGTTATGACTGTAAAATATATCTAAACCAAATTCTTTAAAGAATGTACATATGAAATGTATCAGATGTTAGTAATGATTATCTCTGGCTGATGAGACTGTATTTTTCTTTTCTACCTTTTCCACATTCTTCAAATGTCTTACTTTGATCATACTATATTTAGAAGAGCAGGAACTAAATTCAGCTGTCATTTTGTTAGGGTCCTGCACAGGACTCTCTAGAACACTATGCAGCACTTCCCTTTATTTCCCCGCAGTCTAGCTGACATTCGTCAATAGTATCTTGGTTATTCACTTACACCTTCAGAGTCAGCAACTCAGCAAAGCATTTTGAAAAACTCAGTGGGAGTTTACTTTAGTGCCTTGTAAAAAGAAAACATAAAGTTCCAAAATTTGCAAGTATTTCTACATGATTTATCTCAATAATACGAACAGCATACTAGTGAAAGTACTACCAATGGAAAATTCCTCATACAACAGCTAACTTTAAAACAAACAAACAAAAAAAAACCAAAACAAACCGTTCAGGAGGCTAAGACAGGAAGATTGTAAGTTCAAAGCCAGCCCCAGCAACTTAGCAAGACCGTATCTCAATAATAAAAATAAATAAAAATTTTAAATAAAACTAAAAAGAACTGGGGATGTAGCTCAGTGTTTAAGTGCCCCTAGGTTCCACCCCTGGTACAAAGCAAAACAAAACAAAACAAAAACCTTGCAAATGACTACAATAACCTGTCAGACTTCTAAGAGCTAACTCTGAAACAATAAGTAGAAGAATGTAAATAATACGTTTTCTATGATGAAACACACATTTTGAAGTTTAAAAGCACAGTTGAGATGCTCTCTACAAATGAACCTGTATGAAAATGGACATATTTCTGTAACAACTTATTCTACAGTAGGCTAAAGCAACCCAGATAATTCTTAAATCAATCTAATAATCTATCAGCAGCATATTTAAAAAATTTAAATTCTTAAATTCACTAAACCATAAAGACATCAACAAATTTACAATTAAATTCAAGGGCTGTTTTAAAAATATTTTCAAGCTAAGTAGATCATTTTCTTAGTCTTGGTCCTTCCCTCTTTCATAAACCAACTTCTCACGAATATAAAACAACAGCAAAGCAGAACTTCCACCCTAAAAATCCTAGGCTTGAGATTTCAAAATAAAATATTATACAACAGCACACACATGACTTGGGAAATGAGAACCATCATGTTATTTTTCAGATGTAAGTGTATAACCACTACAGATACTTACAATAGCTTCAATAACGAAGTTATCCAAAGCAAAGATTGCTCTGCACAGCCTGACTCATCAAATTGATCTTTCTCTTGCAAAAAAGGAAATTGAAAAAGGGAAAAAGAGCTTCCTTTCTTTGTTTTTTTTTAATTTAACTATACTTAATCCAGCAAATCTGTTGACATATAACCAGTGACAAAGTAGATGTTCTAGCTCATGAAAAACATGGATCAGATTTCCAGAATAAATTTGTTTTAGTGAGATTTTCTACTAAATAGAGAAAATAAGAAAAGAAGGGTCCTCAATTTGAGAGACTGATGTTACAAACACACTAACCAAACTTACAAACATTTGGTCATCTTTGTCCTCCATTCTGGCACTGCTGACTGACTAAGAGCCACATGTAAAGATCTCTTGAAGTTCACAGCTGCAAGTAAACAAAACTGACAGACTCTACCTGCTCTCCACCCCAAAAGAAAAAAAAAAAACAGTGGCCCTTGAGTAAAAGTTTCTTGGGGGGTCTTGGTAGGGACTTGTGGGTAAGTGAGAGGAAAGAAATAGATTAAGAATTTTCCTTACTCCCATAAATTAGACTGGCAACTGGAAATTGCAGGAGGTACTGGTCAAAAATATCTAAAGAAATATCTGTTAATCTGTATTCTGTAGGAATCTCTTGGTTTCTATATTATCCTTTAGAAGACCAGACTTGTTTTTTACTGTGACTCATTTCATTTTGATACACTTGAGTTAGAAAACATTCAACTACAAGTATGTCTCAACTTAAATTTCTTCTTAAATTTATATATATCAAATGTTTTAGCCTGAGTTCTTTAAAAGAAAAAAAAAACAGGGTAAATAAGCTAGAATAAAAAATAGTGAAACGGGAGGATGACGAGGACTAGCTTCTCGATGAGCCTAGAACGGACACAGCAAATCAAGGAAGGGCAGTGTGTCTGGAGAGCCAGATGGTGCATCTCAAAACGGAGAAAGCATACCTCAGGGCACTCTATGACATGGACAGAGAGGTTACGTCTACCTGGCTCCTTGCAGTGGCCTATTTCCTTAGTCAAATTTCTCTTGAGAGGAAGCTACCTCCACTGCATTTCTGCTTCATCTGGCTATTCTCAAAGCCAATTCACACATTCCTGGGAATGGCATTTCATTCAAGCCTTGTGCAAAGTTGCAAAAACTCTGGATATGGGACTGGCTAGCCTAGATAGTGGAATCCCAAAGATTGGAGTATAGCTGCTTGCCCAGCAAAGCCAATATATGATGGTTCTTGAAGCAGCATCAAGGAAAACTGAGAAACATAAAATGTGTCTTGGAATTCTTGTATATCAGGATTATTTTAAATGCAATGAAGAAATATGTTTTGGGGGTGCATTTGTATCAGTATCACCTGGGACTCTTGGTGATATTCCAGCCAACTGAACCAGGTGATTCCGACATACACTGCAAGAGTTTCTCCTCAATATCTAAAGAGAAGGATCATTGCTGAAATATGTTTCTACCCCATGAGTACTGGACTTCATCCTACCGATGCCCTTCAGAAAGATGCAATCCGACAGTCAGTCCCTTCAGGACTGCTCCCTACAAACTAATCCCCAGGAAGGGTCAAGTGCTTCTCCCTTATGCTCCTCCATGACACTTGGTGTGCCACTTATAGTACTGCCCACTGTGCTGAGCCTTAATTATCAATTTGCCGAGCTGCCTTTCAGGCTAGCTGGTAGCATTCCTTGAATGCCCTGCATCTGACTAGGGAGCAGCATAGTACATTGAGATGCAGCAGGAACAAAGCAGATATGAACTAAAAAATTCTATCTAGCTTGTACCCCGGAGCCTAGAACAGAGGAGGCTCTCAAAATCTCTTGAAGTTAGAAAACTACAACTGCTTCTTTCTGAGGAAGAACTTGGGTGTTTTCCCAGATGTTATTTCAGAAGTATTAAATATTCAGTCCTTGGTACTGAAATCCTCCCAGGGTTGGCTTAGGAAAGCTAGACCTCTCTAAAGACTGCTACATATACATTAGCTGTACATATAGAACAATAAATCTACAATTCAGGATTTATTCCAACTATGAGAAATTACAGAGAGTGGAAAATCAGGTGGAGAATTACAAAATAAGGAAAAACATTTGAATAAGAAGATGAGAATTCTCTTTTGTTGTTTTGGTTTTTGAAAAAGAGTTTTATGTCTTAACTATTAAATATCAAAGGATAACCACTATCTTCCTCTGTATTATAGTATCAGCTAGTTCTTTGTTTTAAAGAGAGAGAGTGCATGAGAGTGAGAAAGAGAAGAAACAGAGAATCAATTTTATTTATTCATCTGGTTTTTGTTTCTCCAACACTGAGTTGTACATGTAGTGCTGGGGTTTGAACATAGGTCCTGTGCATGCCAGGCAAGTGCTCCAACTGCTGCAGCCCCGCAGTCAGTGATTTCTATAACTATATTGCATTAACCAATTAACCAAAGCTCAACAATTTTTAAAAAATCTACATTTATTCTCAAGTTCATAGGTGTACAAATGGCCTGAAGTTCACTTGATCCAGGATGGGCTCAGCTAAGCAATTCTGCTTCAGGCTCTAGACGTCGAGCTTAGCCTCAAACTGTGTTGGGGTCCTGTCACCTCAACTGGTCTGTTAACTTCTTTGGACTAGGGAGACCGGGAGCATGTTTTTGTCATGGAAGATGGCAGAAGCACAAAAGATAAACTATGCCATGCAAACACATTTAATCTCTGTACATATCGTGTTCACTCATAATAAACTGGCCGAAGTTTGTCCTACAGCCAAATCCAAAGGCAGTGGAGCTGGGATATATGTTGTATTAAAGAAAAGGAAAGATGAGTGAGTATTTGCTGATAACTACTCCAATCTAGCATAGCTATTAATGTTCTAAACCAGGGACCATCAACCTATAGGTTTCAGGTCAAATGTGGCCTGCTACCTGTTTTTGAAGATCAAATTTTATTAGAACACTGCCATATACATCTCTTTGGGTCCATACAAATGTCACATCTGTCTACAGATGCTTTCACAGTAAGATGGCAGGACTGAATAGTTTAAACAGAGGCCATATGGCCCATAATGCCTAAAACATTTCCTTTACTACCTTGACTTTTCTAGAAAGAAGGACTCCTACTTCTATCAGCTTCTTCTCAAAGGACACTTAGATGAGTTTGGAGTTACTTTGCTAAAGCCAGCCTTAAAAAAAACAGTAGGTTTCATTAATGAATATTACTTTATTCACAATGAATTGTCTGATTAGCAAAAACATGCAATACAATAGGTTGCTCTCCTGACACACTATGCCCATTAAGGCACCAGTGGTCTCGTCAGTGTTGGCATATTCAGACCTCTCCAGCAGGATTTACGGAACAGATACACACTCTGTGCTGTGTTCTATTTCCTTAATTCCACACTACTTGCAACTGGAAAAAACCTATCCCACTTGTATAGGTAGCATCCTTGATGAAATCTTTCCTGTGTGTGAAAGTGCAAACAAACAAACTGAAATTCTTTCCTGCATCTGTTCCCATGCTGGTTGTAAAGGTGAGCCAAACTTCAGTTTCATCTGCTTTCACAAAGAAGTGAAAACACCCATTTGGCAAAGAACTGCAGCTATGGTGGAGCAGCTACCACTGCTAGCATTTTCCGGAAGTCCCACAATTTTTCATGCCTTCCTAGAAGAGCAGAGAGATAGTGCATCCTCCTACTGGTGGCAGCCAAATGTCAAGTATCTCGGCCCAACCTACCCAGTATTCTCTGCATTACTTCTGGCAGCAATCAGGATGCTATGTGACTACAAGAGAGAATGACGTAGCAAAAATTGAAAATATTTAATGTAGAAAGAACTATGAACGGTATGTGGCACATAGACATGTCTTGATTATTAGTCTTTTACACTAAATTGCTGACATTTTAAATAATTAATTTTCCATATTTCTAGGTTCTCCAGAAAAGTCAAAACATATAAATCACAAGGCCTACATCCCTCACCATGATGATAAAACCAAGCTGCTGATCCCTTTAGATGGGGCTTGCAATGTTCACTTGGCCTCCATTTTGACCTAGCCTGATTCTGTCACCCTGATCAATTCCGAGGCTTGTTTTATAAGCCAGGTAGTTGAGGCATATCTGTACTGTAAAGATGGATCTGCCTAATTATATTTTAAGATATATCAGAGGATTAAAACTTGGCTATTTCTTCTCCATCACCCTGTCTCACCCTAGACTCCTAGGACATAGAAGACACATTGAAAGATGCTTAAATGGTCCCTGAAATGCAGTCAGGAGATTTAAGAGTCCCTAAGAATATGGGCTGACTCCGCTATGCCACTCTAGCCTGGGTACGGGCTTCTACGGAGGCAGAAAGCAGCTTGAGCTGCCTATCTTCTTGCAAGGCCCATCCCAAGCTATGAAGTCTGGTTTATGATGGTAAAAGTCCTGTTTCATACTTCAGTTTCCAAGATGAAGCAGCTAAAAGTGCTGGATGGGAATACTGAAGGAATAATCAACATTTACAAGCATACCAAGACGAGCAGCATAACAGCCAGAAAACATCAGATGCTTTAAAAAAATAAGCACAAAGAAGAAAGGGGTGGTGGGAAGAAGCCAATAAAGGGTGAAAAATACAGCAAGACAGAGACATCTTCATATTCTAAGGGTACCAACAGGAGATGAGGAATATTATGCCAGGCCTAATAAGACCTAGAAAACCAACATGTCAAATTCAATCAAGGATTCACACTTTCTTTAAATAGTAACTTCTGTTAATGTTTGCTTACAAGAAGCTGCCTGTACTTTGAAAAGAGACAAAAAGAAGTTTGTATGTAAGAGGTTCTGAAGAAAGAAAAACGTGTGGTTCGCTGTCCTGAATTTCTTCATGTAACTGATGCCCTGAGGTATGTTCACTTCACCCTGAAAAGCGAAGAGCTGACGGAAAGTGACAGAAAGGTTCTTAGAAGATAACCACTGGGGAAAGAAAGGCTGTGGAAGTGTGCAAGGGCAGGGAGCTGATGCATCTGTGCGACACTGCAACTTCCCATGCTGAATAACCGGCACTAGGAAGCACTACAGAATGTTTAAGCAGGTCAAGATCAAACAAACCGACCTTTGGCAAACTCTACAACCACCACACTGACAGTCTTATTTTCCTTTATGCTATATATGTCCTCCAAAAGTCTCATGTATTAAAGGCTTGGTCCCCAAAGCAGCAGAGTTCAGAGGTGAGGCTGTTAGGAACCGAAGGGATCATGAGGGTGCTAACCTCACCCGCAGGTTAGTCCAGTTGATGAATAATTTGAATAGATGATTGGGAGGCGGTAGAAACTGTAGGAGGTGGGTTACCTGGAGGAAACAGGTTACTGCAGGCGTGCCCTAGAAAGGTACATTTTGTCCTCAGTCCCTCCCACCCTGTCTCCTGGCTGCCCTGGGCTGAACAGTCTTCCTCTGCCATGCACTTCTACCAGGATGTTCTGCTTCACCTCAGGCCCAAAGTAATGAAGCCTGCCAACCACAGACTAAATACTCTGAAACCATAAGCCAAATAAATCACTCCTCCTCCAAGCTGTTTTCCTCAAGTATTTGTCACAGTGATGAAAAGCTGACATGCTAAAAAAATCATTTCTAAAATCTGCACTAAAATTAATTTAAAAAGTCCCTGCATATGCCCCATATTTCTAATTCTGTATTTCTTATTTAAAAGTGGTTCTACAGAGAGAAACAGAGGATGATCAGGTTAAATAAACATCCAGTCCACATGGCAGTTAAGCTGTTAAGCTGTTCCCTGCAGGTACTAAGACATGTCTGTCAATGTGTACAGAAAGAGCGCTCCGCTGAGATTTGTAAATGACTGCTGAAAAATCAGGATTCCCAGTCAACAAGGAGGAGGACTGGACTGAAACCACAGAAGTCACCAGCAGGCCTAGGAATGTAACCACCAAAAAAAAAAAAAGGAAAAAAAATGGGGTGGGGTGGGGGCAAGAGAGCAAAGCCTGCCTAACAGTCAGTCACCAGTGTACTGCCACTGAGAAGCTTTTTGAGGAAAGGATGTCTAGATATCTCATGATGTCCCTCAATGGCATCTACAGGCACAAAACTGTTTTCTGGAAACATCTAGAGGTATTATTTATTTAGAGACTTAGTGATGGTTAGCTGCCATAAAATATTAGCATATTTTGTATATGATTTGCAGTGGCTACAGACCAAAGAGAATTTCAGAATGCTGTACCATAATGTCAATATTCCCCAAATAGCTCATTATAAACTTATATGTAATAATCAGTAAAATTCTTTAACTAGAATTATTCAGTGGACCACAGTTAACAGACTCAAAACAAAAACAACCTCTGGACTTGACTATGCAATGGTAATACATTTGCTTAATCTAAATGTGACTTGTAAGTACTTGGGTATGATTATTAATGTATACTAATAAAAGGCAGGGGAGGTATCTAGTTCAGCTCAAGGTTTTAATATAGAGTACACAAACACTCAGGATGCATAACTGAGCTCTGAAAATTTTGAACATATCTTTTTAATTAAGCACATATGGTTAACATTTAGATTTCCAAAAATTTACAAGTGCAATAAATTTGAAGTCAGGTTTAAGATTCACCATTGAGTTTCAGAATCTGTCTTACAAGAAAGAAGAGACATATAAAATACAACTTTATAAACTAAGACAAATGCTAAGTAAGTGACAGGCTATATAATATAATGGGATATTTTGACAGTTTATTCTTCTTTTAGTCTTTTTGATATTTTAAAAATATCAGTATGGATATAGATAATTTGAATACTATAATGAGTTTTAAAATTATAATTATTTTTAATTCTAAAGTCATGTACTACAGGTTATTGAGCTGATAAGTCATGTTTAAAAAACTGATCATATACTAGACTACCAAAAAAATCAAATTCAATAAATCTTGCAATAAGGAAAAGAATCAGGGACAAACTGTGCATAAAGGAGGAATATATAACACAGCAGTATTTTCTAAAATAATTATTGAGATAAAATATTTAACCCATTTTGCCACATTATCCCAGATGTGAAATACCTATCAAAAACTTAAGCATAGCATATAATAATTAACTATAAATAACAAGAGTATATTGTAATAACTAGAATATTAATCAATATTATATGTTTATGTGTAATTATCAACACTTTTCCTTAACTAGAATTAGTTAGTGGACTGCACTTTACAGATTTATGATTTCCAATTTATTTTAGCGCATGTGCATGAATTTGGTGAAACATTTGCAGAATTGAAAACTCGGGACTTACTGGGTTAAAATCAAAACAAACTAGTAAAGATTAATGGTTGTGAAATTGGTAGAAAGCTGTCAAAGTTGGGCTTGTTATTAAATTAACTCCCTTAAAGAATTTTAAATAAAGAATTAAAATTTAAAAATTGAACACAAATAAAGTTAGAAAAACTGTAACTATCCTATGAGAAAATGTATAAAAACAAAAAAGAAAGAGTACAATTAATAAATCCAAAATGAGAAGAATAATTGTTATACACTATGGAGTGGGTAGAATGTTATCCATTATATTAAAATCTTTACTTCTGTATACAAATGAACATTTCCATAAAGAAATTTAAAATATATAAATAAGTTCAGGAATTAGTCCTTTAAATGGTCAAATATTAAACTAACTTGGGGAGGGAGATGTAAAATACAAGTACTCTATATGAAATCTTATTTTCAAACTGTAAATTACACTTTAATTATACGTGAAAACCATAAAGGAAGTTAATCCTCTGGAAATAATAAATTATATTAGAAAGAACTAGATGGCCTTAAAAGAAAGAATCCAAGAAATTAAAATTGAGAAAGTTGACAAAGAATTACTGGCAAAGGGACTACAGGCAGTTTATATGTATTTCAAATTTTGAAAATGTAAGACATATAGAATTCTACATACACATACAGAACATTTAAAACAAAGAAAGGGGAGCTCTTATCATTAAATAAAGCTAGCATACACGATACTGATGTTACCGGACCAAGAACACAGAACAGAACAGAGAACAATACATCACAACATACATCACAACAAAAGAATAGTATGAACTAATACAAAACACTCAATAATATTGTTAATACAGCACTGTATACCATATATTAACATTATAACAAATGAATAACTTCTTCACACTGAGATTCGTGTCTGGCATAATGTTGAGTACATACGATATATTATGTCATTTAAACCTCACAACAGCTCCCACAGGTAGGACCGACATATTAGAACGTATTACTAAAACATAACTTAACTCAAAACTCACATAATTAAAAACTAAACCTAACAAGAAGCCAGATATTTCTTTATCTCTTAAAGTATTTCACTGCATTCCAAAGGAATCTATGAACACAACTTTTAATTCATTTGGGCTTAGAAATTATGTGTGTTTTGGCTAGTTTTGTGAGACAACTCTTCATTTCAACATAGGTATCTGTTTTTCACTTTTTAAAAAAAACATGTGGCTCTCCAAGTCTCTCAGTGTCCAGGTTTGGAAAGAGCCACAGGGAATTATATTACTATATAACAACAACAATGTAAACGGAAAGAAAACGGACAACTGACAGTTGGACTCAGGAATAAGAAGCTAACAGGAGAGGGGTGTGTACCCAATCTTCAGAGGATATGGGTGGAAACATGGGGAAATTTTTTTCATCTATCAATAGAAGCAAGAAATCTGAACTGTAATAGGAAACTTTCCTAATACTAGGCATTAGTTCAGTATTTTAAAAAAGCAGCACTGAGCCAATACTAGTAACTGTTTCAGAGAAAAACTAAATTTATGAGTTCATTTTAAATTAAGTTTATTAAATCTATTTATCTCACCTAACCCAACACATGGTGCACTTCTGTCCACTTCTTCAGAACCATTTCACCATGCAAAAAATCACCAGCAGTTCCCTGAGAGCATCACATGCTCACAGACAGGCTCCAGACTGTATTGGTCTCTCTACCTGGAGTTTTATTCTCCTTATCTCTAATGGCCCTGACTTAGGTGACAAAGCCTTAACTCAAAGGCCACTTTCTTAGTGAAGCTTTTGTTTTAGCTTCCTCCCACTTTTCTGCACCTCTCTGCCCCAGAGAACAGTGCACCCAGGTCTCCATAACAACATATACCACGATGCATCCATAGACTTTTTGTCTTATTTTTAAAAAATATTTTTTAACAAGAGCTCACTTCAGATTTTGTGATTTAATGGTTTCCCAAATCTTTCATTCAGGGGGATGAGAGTGGAAAGAAATTAGGAGGGGTGGGGGAAGGAGAGGGAGAGAGTGGAGAGTATTTGAAATACCATAAAAACCAAAATATTAAAGAGGAAATTTAATTAAAATATGCAAAATTTCAACAGTGAAAGTTACAAGGTATTGCTGAAAGTGAACATGAAAATAAGTATTGACATAAGCTATGTTTATGGATTAGAAGAATTCATACTATTAAGATATCAGCTCTCCCCAAACTGATCAAGAGATTCAATACAATTACAATCATAATCTCACCAAACTTTACTAGAGAAATTGAAAAGTTAATTCTAAAATGTATGTAGAAATGCAAAGAAATGAGAATATCTGAGGCAGTCTTGAAAAAGAATAACAAAATTGGTTTAACTCTACCTAACTTATAGACTATAATATTTCAGTAATCAAAACAATATGGTACTAGCTTAAGAATTAACAAATAGATCAGTGGGGCATTAATGGAACCCCAAAATAAACCACATCCATATGGCCATTTGACTTTGACAAACAGTTAAAAGCAATCAAATGGTAACAATAAAGTTTATTTTCAGAAATGGGTACTGGAGTAATTATATCAAAACTAGGGGGAAAAATGAACCCTAACTGATACCATGTAAAAAAAATTATGACTGACCACAGATAAACATAGAATTTAAAAACAAAAAGCTTTTAGAAGAACACACAGGAGAATACTTTAATAACCTTTGGGTAGGTATAGATTTCCTAAAGACACAAAATGCCAGAACTATTTTTAAAGGGCTGGGGGGTTTTTTGTTTTTGTTTTTATTTTTATTTATTGTGTGTGTGTGTGTGCGCACGCGCGCGCGTGCGTAGCTGTCTTGAAGGAGCTCCCACTGGCCTGCTTAGGACAATGAAATATGAAAACGAACAATGACAGCAATGTTAGAATTTATTTTGGAAAAATTCTTTTAAAAAAATCCCAAGACAATATGGTAATATTGTAAAAACAGAGAGGGATGGGTAGAATTTTTCCTTTATAGAAAAAGTTTAGTTTAAAAAATGTAGAAAGGAATAAAATTAGAGAAACAGTTTGAAATTTCCAGTATAATAACTGATTCAGGCAACAAATATTAACAAATAACAGCAATTATTTAAAAGTTGCTGGAGAATATGATATTCATAGTCTCAAAATATTATTTATTGAGTTATTTAATAATTTCACTGGTAATAATATACCTTTACACTGGAGAGGTCTGAGAGACAACACCTGAACCAAATAATCAAACAGCATCACCAATGCAGAAGCTGAAACGATGTGTCTTTTATTGTGTTGTAATAAATACATAACATTTATGATGATACAGCCCAGCTAGAAATGTTTAATTTGAATTTAGTTTAAGGAAGCTATCAGACAAACACAGCATATAGGACACTGTACAATACAACTATACTGAACTCCAGAAAATTCAACATGGTGAAAAACAAGCAAACAAACAGCAAAAAGGGGTAGTGGTGTGAACACTCTTCAAGTTGAAAGGGCATAAAGAGACAAACATCAAATGCAATGAACAAGCCTAGACTGAATCTTAAATTAAAAAACAAAAGACTACAAAAGACAATTGAGGAATTGATTATAGTTGTGTGCTCGAGTTATATAGAAGAATGCCCTTATTCTTAGGATACACATGCTCAAGTACTGAGTGGTAAGTGTCATGATGTATGCGACTTACTTCTAACGAGTTCAGAAAAACACAAGGACATAGGATGTGCTGGGATGAAGTTGTTTTATCCATTTATATGCAGTATTATGTAAATGTATACACAACAGAGGTAAACATAATTGGACACAACATTTAGAGTATACATATACATACGTAATGTGTCTATACTGCAAAGAAAGAAAATGCAAAATTTTGGCTGCAAAATAAAAATCATTGTCTTTGCTGTAAGTATGTGCTACCTTAAGGAACATGGAGTGAGAAACTGGAATCATCCTCAAAATCTTTTAAATCATTCTATAAAGAGAATGCATGTGGATTTTGAGCACACACCTTTGTAAAAAAAATTCTTATGTACCTGACAGTTTTCAATGCACTGATAAACTAAAAGCAAAAGCAATGTAAACATTTCTAGGCATCCAAATCATTCTGCCTGTAACACAACTATAAAATACCTAACGTAGATGGAAACTAGGAGACTTCTTTTTTTTTTTTTTGAGAGAGAGAGAGAGGGGGACAGTGAGACAGAGAGAGAGAGAATCAATTTTACTTAGTTTCCATGTGGCTTTCATTGCTCTGAGACTTCATTGTGTATGTGGTGCTGGGGTTTGAACTCGCATACTCGTGCATGCTGGGCAAGCGCCATAACTGTTGAGCCACCACTCCAGCCCCATACTAGGAGACTTCTAAAGTGCTTGTGACTGAAGACAGGAATCATTCTGTTTGACTTTTGAGCGAGTGTCACTTAAATACCTGAAAATCTTTAACTGCTATTGTGATGAGGCTTAAAGGAAAGAGTGGAGTCATATCATGCAATGATTTGGGGTCTACAGTTTGCTAAGGTTTTTAGTGGAAATGTGCACAAATTATCACTTTAAGCATCTAAAAGACAAGTTTCCCCTTTCTTTATTCCCTACATTAAAACTCAGATTCTCCCCAAGCAGATTTTTCACAAAGCATCATCTACAGAGGCTCAGGTAGCCCAGGGAGAACACTTGTAGCTACATGTCAACTGCTCTTCCTTCTGTTCCTCTATTTTTCTTTAAGAATTTACAGTCAAACTCTATGGTAATATTTCTATTGTGCCTAATAATGTCTGAAAAGTCAAAGGCTGCCACATCTATTTCATGTACTCTACAAGTATGTATGTGCAACAATCTTTTTGCAGGTCATTCTCTAAGCTCTGGGAATGCAGTGAGTAACCAAACCAAAATAATTGCCTATCCTCACAGAGTTTACCTTTAAGAAATCAGAGGTGGGAATAAATAAAGGAGCACTGGGAACACGGTAATTTTAAACTGGGTAGTCCATTTGGTCTCGCCTAGAAGGTGACATGTGAGCAAAAACTAGGAGATAAAAGAGAAACGCCAGGGAAACATCAGAGAGAAGAAAATTGCAGATAAAGGGAAGAGAGAGGGCAAAGGGTCTTGTAAAGGGTGGAGCTGGCCAGGTGGAAGTGTGGCCAGAAGGACAGCTTGGTTGGATCATGTGATAGTAGCAGAGCAGCAGGAGATAAAGACAGAGAAACTAACAAGAGGTTGGGTCTGTGGTACTGTGTGTGCCACTACACAAGTTTTTACTTCAAAGGAGATAGGGAAACAAGCAAGTTTTCGGTAGAAGAGAAATGGCGACCAGCTGAAGCTGTAAGAGGCACTGTGTCTGCTCTGCTAAGAGATGCGTGGAAGTGGAGAGACTGGTCAGCAGAATACTGAAATAATCCAGGAGAGAGATGACATAGTAGACTAAAGTCAGGGCAGTGGAAGAAATAGGAATTAATTTGTTCTACAAGAGAACCAAAAGCATTTGATGATTCAAAACATTGAGCACCAACAAAATGTAATAATACCACACAGACATTTAAAGGATTTAAAGGTTAATAAAAGAGTCTCCCTGTTCTCAGCAGAACTTACATCTAGTCAAGAGGAAAATATAAAAAAAAATACAAAGGAATGATCATAAAGAGGGAAATCAAGTGTATACTGTAGACAATAACCATGCAATGGTAGGGATGTTGTATGTACCAGGGGAAGAAGAAGCCAGGTAGAAGAAAGACATCTGTCAGTATGGATTTGTTCTTCCACAAACTACAAGTTGGCAAAATGGCAAAAGCCACAGAGCGGCCAAAGTCATGTTGGATGGTACATAAGTCTGTTAGCTCATCTACCCCACAGGAGGCAACACCTGGTAACCAGTTATCTCCTAGCATCTGCAAGTCAGGGAGATGGCATGTTACAGCTACACCTCATCACTGGTTCAACAAAAGTTTCTTTCAAGATGGGCTCTGAGAACAAGAATGTTCTTTGACTTGTGTCTCACCTTTTTCAAAAGCTGCAGGAAGGCTGCCCAGAGTAAGTGGAACTACACGGTCTCCACAGTTCCTTTCCTCCATCTCTCTCCCCCTCCCCTCATTCCTCTATCTCTCTCTCTCAACTACTTTAACTCAATCTTCTAAGTCACCAAAGCTATTTATAATCCTGTTTCCTTTCAGGAAACTAATCAGGTACTTTTGTACTTGCACAAGTACAAAAGATGACTGATTTTTTGCTTGCTGACTGCCCCTCATTTTCCAGAACCACTTTTTGCTCCCACAGAACAAATCTATTATAAAATAAATCTATTATAAAATATCTGAAGACTAGCATGGCATTACCACTATATTTGCCAATTTTGACTCATTAATTTTGTCAACCATCAACAGATAAACATGCAAAAAAAAAGCCTTAGTGCTCTTCCATACACATACAAATATTATTATGAATACTTTAAGCTTCCTCTTAGAGATGTGTTGCTTGCCTTAGTCATGTTACTATTTTTTTAAAAGAGAGGGAGAGAGAGATGGTGAGAGGAAGAAAGAGAGAATCAATTGTATTTTTCTTTAGTTTTTCATGTGACTTTTGTTGCTCCGACACTTCACTGTGTACATGGTGCTGGGGTTGGAACTCACATCCTTGCACATGTCGGGCAAATACCATAATGGCTGAGCCACTGCTCCAGCCCCAGTCATATTAGTATTGAGACAGGTGAAGGTCCCTCCATCAAGGAACTTAAAATATTTTCCACGGGATATGAGAATTGTTGTACCACATAATGCCACTTCTTCAGTACTTATCACTTTCAAGCAAATGTTATTACCTCTCAGCATAGATATGGAGGTTTAATTAATATAGATCTGGAAATCAATAGCATCTATGGGGGTCAGCTCATTTCTACTCTCCTAGAAATCACAGAAAGTGTACACCTATTTTAGGAACAATCTTTCATTCCAAAGATTTATTTAAGGCCATGTTCATTACATATTCTTCATGGTACTTTCCAGACTAATTTTTTCTAACACAGAGAAACCATAAGCTGAATTCTAAGCTGTACGGTGAGCAGTCAGCAGAACTATACAGAGGCAAATTGTTATTTTTTTCATTCATTATCACATGACTCTTTCTTTGGAAGATAGAGGATGAGGGTTACTGAAAATGTCACTAAAGGTGACAAGGCCATCTTCTACTCACCGCCCCTGTGGTGGCTCTATAGCTGGGGAAGTGGTGCTCCAGTGGCAACACTAGGGAAGATATAACACCAACTTCCTATTTCACAAACTAGAGCAAGACAGTAAAAGTTCAAGCCATTCAAATCCATGCCTGGGAGTTATCTACAGGCATTCATTTTATTTCTTTGGATGTGATGGCATACATTTTATTTCTTTGGATGTGATATAAAGTCAGGATGGCACACAGGTCCACAAAGAAATATCCTAATCTCTACTCTAGACAGAGGTTTGCAGCCCATAGCTTATTGCAGGTGAGAGATATAGAAAGACAATCTGAAAATCTTGAACCTAGATTTTAAAAAACCATCAGTACCCTTTCTCTTTCCAGAAGTCATTGTAGTCAGTAAAACAGGAAACTAGACCCTCAAGAAATAAGAGATAAGCATCAAGTATGACTTCTGGAATCACCTTTGTCAATTTAACTTGTGTTTCAGAAAACAGAATCATGTAAAAAAGATCAAAGGCCACTCATTATAACTCAGTGAAACGATAGGCTAATAAACCACAAAAATATTATATGCTGTACAGCCTGATAATGAGAACAGGTTCAGAGCACAGGAAGAGAAGTTCACAAAAACAGGATCTCTTTAAGCTCACCAGTATCTCAATAAAGGCTTGAAATTACCAACATTCTCAAAAATTTTGATATCATATGTTTTTCATAAGTAGTTATAAAATCAAAAACTTTTAAGTATAACTAAAAATACAGATATTGATACAGACATACTGACTGCAAATACTTTAAAAATGTTTAGAATAAGAATAATCAACCAGGGGCTTTAATGGTGGCTTAGCAGTTGGAGCACTTGCCTGGCATGCACGAGGACATGGGTTTGAACCCAGCCCGATATAAACAAATAAGTATCAGAGAAATAAAAGCCAGATGAAAAAATAAACAGAATTGATTCTCCCTCCCTCTCTCTCTCTCTCTCAAAAAGAAAAAAAAAGAATAATCAACCAATAATAATCAGTAACATCTTGTTTACAGCTTTAATTTTAACAAAATGTGCTTAAGTTTTATTCTGCTGTTGGCTCCAACCTCTAAACATTCCTAATTGGTAACTAACTCAACCCCCTTATTTGTTCTCACCAGTCTAATTCATTCCATTGTTTTCTAAAATATCTCTTATATATCACTCTAGCAACAGTTTCTCACTCACCTTATTTCTCTGCTTAAAACATCATTTCCCTCAGCCAACGTTCCAGCTGTTTCCTCTACAGGTTTCACCATCAATACTTTTGTTGAATTTGTCCCCATGCCCGGAACGCCTTTTCCTCCAACACACTATTAACAGCAATAACAAACCTATACATTTTTAAGGAAGCTTAAGTATCACTTCATCGAACTTTCTCTGATCACCTACTACTGTGTTTTGGACATCCTCTAGAACTTTTGATTTGGGTGTGTCCTCCCAAGATTTGTGTACCATGAGCTTGGTCCCCAGTGTGGTGGTGTAAGAGAATGTGGAACCTGTAAGAGATTGGATCTGGTGGGAGGTAATTAGGTCACTGGGGACTATCAGTCTTGGAAGAGATTAATGTAGTTCTCATAGGACCCCAGTTCGTTCTCACAAGAGTTGCTATCAAAGACCAAGCCTATCCCCTGATTCTCCTGTCACATCATCTGACCTCTCTCACACAGCTGTTTCCCTTTCTGCTCTTCCACCATTTTGAGACAGTGAAGAGGAACCTGACCAGAAATCAAACCAATGAGACCACCCATTCTCGGAATTTAAGACTCAAAAAGAGTGAGCTAAATAAACTTCTTTTCCCAGCCTCATATACAGGAAAGAAAATAATAAATATAGGCATAATATATATTCCATAAATCCTTAATGTATATCCCATGTATGTTTAATATACATTCTGCGTATCATTCTAATCATTCATATATACTTCACATATCATTCACAGGTCTTTTTCTGAGGACTATACCAAAAGCTTCTAGAGAATGCCTCTGTATCCTTAACTCCTAAAGAATCACCTGGAATGTGTTAGACATTCTATGTTTGTTAATTAATGAATTACAAATATCACTGTATAAAAGTAAAGAGCCTGGATACTTGCTAACTAAAATTAGACAAGTTTTGACATGACTTAAGTTTCAGCATATTATACTAAACAAATCAAGAACAATCTTCAGTTACTAACCTTGACAATGTAGTTAATTTAAAAAAAAGTTTTCAACCCTCCAAAATCAACTAAATTGGTCAACCCTCTTCCCAATGTATTCTGAATACTAGTGTAATAATGCTAATAACACGGTAAAACTAAAGTGATATAAATATATCATAAATAGGGAAAAGTATGGAATGAATCACTACACGAGTGGGATAATTCCTACCTGAAACAGACACATTTCTTCAGCATCTACTACATGTAAAACATGCTAGTGGCTGTGATGGAAAGAAAAATGGAAAAACCACTGCTTTTCCTCAAGTATCCTTTCATAAAGAAGTAACACAGTTACATAAATAACTAGAAAACAGTCTAAGATAGCTGTGAAGAGGACTGAATAGCACATTCTTGGGACCAGAAAAGGGTTCACGAAAAAGTTGACCTTAGACAAAATGTATGACTAGGGAAGAAATGAAAAGCTGTTATATTCCAAGGAAGAGGCAGACTAGAACAAACTAAAAACAGAAGAGAATCTCAAGCATGTGAGCAAACAGAGAGTTACTGTTTTGGTCAGCTTTTTTGTGGCTGTGACCAAAGACCTGAGAAGAATAATTTTAGAGGAGGAAAGGTTTATTTTAGGGCTCATGATTCAGAGGCCTCAGTCAATAGATGGCCCACTTCATTGCTCCGGGTTGGAGAGAGACAGAACATCATGGCAGAAAGGCGTTGCAGAGGAAAGCAGCTCAGATCACGGCCACCAGGAAGCAATGAGAGAAAGAGCTCCCCTCTCCACGACAAAATATAAACTCCAAGGGTACAATCCCATCAACCCAGCTCCGTCAGCAACACCTACAGTTACCACACAGTCAATAAAGTGATTATGTGAAGACTCTCAAAACCGAATCATTTCATCTCTAAACTTTCTTGCATGGTCTCACATGGGCTTTTGGGGCACACCTCGCATCTAAAACATAGCAGTTATCTGGGATCTGAAAAAAGGCTCCAGATGAGGGAGCTAGAGAAGATGTGACTGGAAGGCTGAATAGAAGGGTGTGGGGAGATCACGGAGTGATATGAAAAGCAAGAATGAACTGTACTGTCACTGAGGAAGCCACAGTCTTGAGGACAAGGAAAACAGCAAGGCCAGCAGTAGTTTAATGGCTTCTGAAGAGTTGGCAGAAAGCCTTGTCAGCAAAGAGTTAAACATGGGACTCCAAGTTTATGGACTGTCAGGAAAATGATGTATGGTTGTTGCATTTCATTTCTCAAGAGTATGATCATTCAGTTCCAGAATCCATGTTTTCTCAATGTCCTGTGAGATAAGTAGAGCCCACAGGAGAAAAAGTTATGAACAGTGCTTTCTAAAGCTGTGAAAAGTCAGCAGCAAGCATTAAAATTTCAGAGTGTGCCAAATGTCCAGTTTTAATTATCAAGCTCTTTTTCAGGTTTAAAAGAATATAAGAGAAGTCCTGCTAGTCTAGAAGACCCATGCTCCCATCCTTATACCCACCCTGTCCTTCACACAGAATGGACCTTATTTCCCCCATCAAATGCATACACACTTCGTGGACTACCAAAGTGCTGCGAAGTCTATACAAAGGCTCCGAAATGATGGTGTAGCCAAACCTTGCCCATATATAGGGGACAATGTGTGTCTGCTGTCTCGCACAAGTTTTCTAAACACTGATTTCACTATCAACATTAAAATGAGAGTTTTTTCCATATAAATAAAATCCAGATTTCTAGCTTCTCTTGAAAAATAGGCAATTTCGGCAATATTCCCCAGTTTACCAGTTTGCCACACACACATCATTTATCATTTACTGCAAGCCCTGCTGGTCCCTGTCAGCATTTATTTTTCCTTCTGCCTTCCAGGGTTTTTGGATCCCTAACTGTTGGCAGTCATTTGGAGTGGGATGAGCTGAGTGACAGTTCACCAAGTACATTGTTTGATTTCATATCCCAGTACTGCTACTGACTAGTTGTGTAACTTTGGACAAATTACTTAACCTCTCTGCTTAAATTTCTTCTTCTGTTATTTGGGGACAATAATACTGTAAACTAACTTTGAGGATTGTTTGGAGGATAAATTAGTTTAAATAAAACAGTGGTTCCAATGGGGTGGTAGAACGAGGGAAAAGGACTATCCTCCCACTCTCAGAGCCCTAAAACATTTGGTAATAATGAAGATATTTTTAGTTATCATGACTAGAGGAGATGCCACTGGCTTCTAGAGCCAGAGACAGTCCTAAACATCCTACAGTGTACAAGATAGCCACCAAAACCAAACAACTCTCCAGTCCAAAATGTCAATGGTACTAAGGGTAAGAAACCCTGACACAAAGCATTTAGAACAGCCCTCAGAGGGAGCCCTCTGTGTCAGTACTGTAAGTAATGCCCAAAGCAAGTCCTAACTGGTACCCCCACCTCAGAGCTTCTAGCAACTCAAGAGCTCCTTGTTTTACCTATGATAAATTTAACATACCACATGAAAAGGAGAGGGCACTTGAAATAACATAGTTCCACATCATTAACTCAATAAGCAAGTGTAATTTTTAAAAATATGGAACATATTTTCCTGAAACAAAATGCAAATAAGAATATACCATGGTGAGCAATAATCCACAACATTTGACAAGTATATAGACCAAACTCGAGAATACTAGGCCAAATTCTTCCAGACTCAATACAATGAGGATGTTCACACTAGTCCCAAGCTACTTTCTGGAAAGCTTTGACTAGAGAGGAAATAAAAAAGGATTTTAAATTAAAGAGTACTAAACCTAATAGTACTCCAATGCCTGTCCAGAAAGATCTGACAGGCTTAAACAGTTCAGACTTAGGCTTTGGTGAGAGTTCAAGCTTTGATTCTGATTCACAAGGAACTTCCAAATCCAGGTCAACTCCAAGCGAAACAATGAGAAAGGCCCAAACTGTGTTGATGCATCATTTAAGAGGCTGCCAGGAGTTCTGACACAGGACTTCAGATTCAATGATTGCCTCTAACAAATTCCTCCTGCAAGGAGCCATAAGTACTGAGAGGGCTTCTTAGAACAGCATAGTGAGTAGTTAAGGGACCCTGAGCTAATCTTTCTGAGAACCTGTCTTCTCATCCATAATACCAAGAAGTAGAAATCACTGTTACTAGTTTTCAATACCATTAACACAAAGATCACTGATTTCTTTTTCTTTCTTTCTTTCTTTTATTTATTTATTTATTTAGAGAGTCAGAGAGAGAGAACCAATTTTATTTAGTTTTTCATCTGGACCTTGCTGCTCTGACACTTAATTGTGTATGTGGTGCCAGGGTTCAAACTCGGGCCCTCACGCATGTCAGGCAAGCAAAATATTGGTAAGCCACCTCTCCAGCCCAGAGATCACTGATTTCATTCATTTATTCACTTATTTATTTTGCAGTAATATGCCCTCAACATTTACAACTCAAAGATTTGAATTCTTCTCAAGGAACCTCTGGTTAACTGGATCAGTCAGACCTTTAACTGAAACATGAAAAAAGTTCTAGAATCAAAACCAAAAATAGCCAAACAGGGATTCTTTCAAAGATAAGATAATAATAAACGGGTAAATAAAAACTAGAGAGCTCTATGATCTGCAAAAAGCAATGCAGTGATATCACAGATCACTGTCCTTTAAGCTAACGTCAACACAGATTGAAAGATTCATGTCTAGGATAGTGTATTACCGTAGATATCAAGAGTAGTAAACTATGCTATAAAAACTCCCAAAAATGCTGTCAAAAGAAAAAGCTTTCACTAAAGAAACAAAGGAAATGTTTTATTTCTTATAAGTCTGGCATTTGAGTGGAATTAGCGGTATAGGTAGAACTTTGACCATCTGGAGTTGTCCATCCATAGGGCTTTCTAGGCAGAACATAAGTAATGGCACCAAAGCTAAAAAAGCTTGAAGTAGAGGTCAGGAGTCCATTTAGAGTGCTGGGTTCACGTGGATGGACAATACTGAAATGTGGGATCAAATCACAACAGCCTGCATTATTTGAACATGGACATTAGCTGCATGAACAATTTTACTGGATAGAGATACTCCATCAAAGCATTCAGTTTTGATATTTTGGCTTAAACAACCAAATCTGTCTTTTGCCTAAATTTAAATATCTTCCAACATTTAACAAATACGATTAATTCCATTTGTGTTATTCTAATTTGACTAATGAAAAGGACAATCTCCATTAAGAAGACTGGACAAAAAGTCATCCAAAAAGTAAATTCATCTATTTGTTAGCTTGTTATTATGCATCTCATATATTCTAATCATAATTACTAAAATAAGCAAACTTAAAAATAGTTAATTTTTTAATTGTAGGACCACAGTAAACCATTTATTACCCATATAATTTACAAACTGATTTCTAATTTTTAAAAAAACATATTTCTAAGAAAGAGAAATTACACCACTGAGCTGACCCAAGGACTTCCTCAATTGTAAGAAGAAACTCCAATTGCCACCAGAAACTACGAGCCACCAAACTCTAGGCAATATTCTCATGCTTCTAAGCATAAGGTTAAAGCTGGGAAAATAGTAACAAATTTTAAATTCCATTTCAAACATTTCTGAAATTATAACTTAAGTTTTAAAGTCATTTTTTTAACCATACCTTTGTTTCTGACAAAAACCTAGGATTCATCCAGAGACTATACACCTACTCATTGCTCAGAAAAGGGAAGAAAAACAAAGAATTATTTTAGCTCAAGAAGAAGTACTGTTTCTTCACCTTTTTAAAAATTACCTTTTTGGAGTTTACAGACAGTATTCTAGATGTCAAAATACTGTAATTTTATATATACAGAGTCTTATTGTGGACGTTCAAGAAGAAAATAAAGCAGGAAAAGAAACAATTAAAAAAAAAAAACTGGGCCACAAATCAGCAGGGTAAGAATTTGGCATCAGTTTGGAGACTGTATTCCATGCTGGAAATCATTGAACTTCTCTGGGCCTCCACAGCAATACCTCTAACCTGAGAGGATCAAACCATATGATCTCTAAAATGCCACATCATGAAACAAAACAAATTTGAAATCATAGAGCTCTCCAGTTGCTGTTATACACTCAGAGAAGCAGGGATTAAGTTGAAAGAAGTAAGACTTCGGAGTAAAGCTAATGAGCTCCACCAGTAACCAGCTGAGTGGCCTTAAGTGCAAGCTTCCTCTACTCTTGAAAAGATCTAATATTTACCTTTGAAAGATGTTGGAAGGATTAGAATGTATGCAATGTACTCAGAATATTACAGGCATTTAATAAAACGAGACAGAGCATCCCTGGTCAGTAATATCTATTTAACGAGTTAATGCAATTTACTCGAGCGTGGCTTGGATAGAGCACCGACTGATTGCAGTGTGTTCCTAAAGGAAAGCAGGAAAAGATAATAAAGGAGAAGATTCATGGTTAGGTGATGGGAGATGAAAGCTAGACTTAATGATAAGCAAAGGCTTTGAATCCTGTACATAATAAGAATGAAAAGGAAAACAACTGCACGTGATATAGTGGTGGGTGAAGGAAGACTTCTTTTTTATTAAAAAGTACCCTGGAGGGGGCTGGAGCAGTGGCTCTTGCCCCGCATGAGCAAGTACACGAGTTCAAACCCCAGCACCCACGTACACAACTAAGTGTCAGAGCCACAAAAACCATGTGAAAAACTCAATAAAAGTTGATTCTCTCTGTGTCTGTCTCTCTCTCTCTCTCTCTCACTGCCCTTCTCTTTAAAAAGATCCCTGGAAGAAAAATAAATATATATTTCATATGCAGTAATTTGAAATACATATTATGCAATATAGTATATTATATTACTATTATATTATAGTATATACATAATATATAACAACTTCATAACCAGAATAAAGTAGAAAGTTAGAATCTATGAGTGCTTCTAAATAAAAACAAGAAGGACTGTTCATTATATACATTATCTTTTCTTAACCTCTCTGCAGTTTCCACAGGGGATACAGATGATGCAGTTCCTCCTACCTCTCCAGTGTCCCTTCTTATCACTGTACCCTCTCCTCCCTCTACCCTAAGTTTACTTTGTTCCAGCCATACCAGCTTAACTTCATCCCTGGAACATGCCAAGCTCATTCTTTCTTTAGGTTGTGTTTGGGTTTTTTTGCAGTTACTAGAAACTTCCAGGAGATCTTCTCTCATGGCTGACTCATTCTAAACATTCAGGTCTCACCGAAGCCAACATCTCCTCAAGGAAATTTTCCCTGATAACCATTGATAAATATCCCCAAATACCCCAGAAACCAAAGCTCTTTCCCCTGCAATATCTTTTCTAACATTTGTTACTATGTAAAGTCATTTTTGTTTGTATGTACATTTTATTTCCATCAAAATATAAAGTCTTTAAGGTTAAGTCTTTAACCTCATCTAAACTGTTACACAAATTCCCACACCTGAAACAATGGGTAGCACAAGACAGATATTCGACAGATTAAACATACCCTGTGAAGAAATTCAAAATTATAATATCACCTTTCCTTTTACGAAAATGAGTTCTCAGAAGCTATAAAGTTATTTTCTTTACTACAGTTTTCTACAATGCAATAATGCAACCTTAAAAGGTCCATGTTAGAGACAATAAGATCTTAAAGAGACTGAATCCTTCCTGACAATATAAAACATTATATATGTTCACATATTATTCTGCATATTATACATTACACTTCTTCATTTTATGAGCATTAATTACTCACTACCTTGTTATCATAGAGCACAGATATCACAAGTGGTTTTGTTTCATCAGATCCTGCTTCTAGCAAAAGGTAGGTAGATGAATGAGCCACTGGAATATAAATGGGAATTACCTTTCAGAACCCTTCCAAAGAAAGAAATGTAATATAACACACTTAACTAACTCCAGTGTATTTAGGAATTAGACCTGTTACTTTGTGACTTTGCTAAACTTATCCAAAGTATCAATGAGTCAAGGGATGAATTCAGTAAAGCCATTTGTGAAACATAAGACAAATGACATGGTGAAGAGTTGCCATATAAGAAAATGGTAAGAAAAACGCCACAATTCTAACTCATGCTTGAACTAAAGAGGTAAGAAATCGTTTCCTAACCCTAAACCTAAGGAAAATGTGCTGAGATTTCAAAAAATTGCTAGATGAGTGGGGAAAACAGTGAACTGATATCATCTCCAGTACAATTATGACTCAGACTTTGTTATTTTGTTTTGTTTTGAACATGGCTTTTCTTGAATACAAAAGGCCCAGAACCAACTGTGTCTGGATAACCCACGCTTCAGCAGCCCTAGTCATCATCCTTGGACATTCTTCAGGGCCCAAGGCACCAAGAGGCTGGACACCATCAGGGCCTCCTTAGGGACTGGAGGATGGAGGAATGGTGACCTCACTACCTGAATCCATCCCTAAATCCCTGTCCAATCTCTGGGAGTGGTGGGGCTTGAAAATCTGCAACTTCACTTTTGCATTTATTATTAACACGGCGTGCCTTGCCCCTCCTCCTCCCCGGGCGATCTCAGGCTCAGGAAACAGAAGGGGGACATCACGATTCTGGCCTAGGTCCACTGGTCTCCCCAGACACCCAGTTAGGTCACTTGACCTCAGGGACTCAGTTCTGCAACCTGTCAAACAGGATGACGAGAAACTCAGCCTACCTCATCGGGTGGTTCCGGGCGGGCAGCCCCAGACTGGCCCAGAGACTGTGGCTCAGTGGTCGCGCCCTCCGGGGAACTCCGGGGCGGCGCGGTGGGGCGCGGCTGGGCGGGACCCGGCACTCAGCCCAGCAGGCGATGCGCAGCCCACCTCCCCGCAGCCAGCCGCCCCAGGCCCTCCTCCAGTACACGGCTCGTGACGTCAGCACGCTGACGTTCACGCACAGAGGCAGCATCTAGCTCCAGGGTCCAAAGACCCGACTGAGTGCTGAGTGCGCTCCGGGAGAACCATTCGATTGGACAAGATATATGTCGATCATCTATTGACCAATAACCGACAAGGGAAGGCGGGAGGCGGGGAGCAGGACTGCCCGGAGGAGTGGGTGAGAATGGCTTTGAAAGCACTGAGCAGGTTGGGCTTTCCTACAGTTTGTAGTATATCGTTTTAATAAGCGTCTGCTTCCTAGTCTTTGGTGACTTTGCCTTTGCCACATTTCTTCAGTCACATGATAGGTTTATAGATCCCAGCTCCTGGAAATTAATCACAGTACATTACATAAGTGAAATATCTATGCAAAACTTTTGAACATCACGAATTACTGAATATCCTTTTCAGGCACTAATTACATATCCATTCCTTAAATAAAAGCTCCTAGTTTTTGTGTAGAAATTCTTGGTTTTTACATTCAACACTGAGATCTTCCCATGTTTGTATGTAAATCTACCGGTCTTTTAAAAAATGCTCCAGGGCTAGTGATGTGGCTTGGTGGCGCAGCGTTTGCCTAGCACGTGCAAGGCCCTGGGTTCAATCCCCAGCACTGCAAAAATAAATAAAATGCTGTATGCAGAATTGATTATACACACACACACACACACACACACACACACAATTTCCCTGCCCTCAGACCATGCAATTTCTTTTTATTATCATTTGTGTGTAGGTGGCTTTCTAGACATACGTGCAAGTACTCTCTAGAGTAGAGATGAAGTAGAAAAATGCTAGGCAGTCAGTGTAGGCAGAATAATGCAGGTGGATAAGGAGAAAATTAGCTGATGGTCATTTTTGTGAGAAGAACAAAGAGCCTCCACTGCCGTAAGTATGCAGAGGTGCATATTAGCTTTACGTCCATCTTCACTGATAAGGGTGGTCCAGAAAGGGACCAGGTCCAGACTTCCCCTCTGCTCTGCTGATAAGGATGCTTGCTGGTCCAGGACAAAGAACTAGATTAGACCAGAATAGGCACAGTGGAGGGAAGACAATGATTAATCAAAGGAAGAGAATCTTAAAAAAGCAAATCGCATTCCCTCATACAGTTCTTGGCTCTTCTTCTCCTGGAGAATTTTTTTCTTTCCATCCTTTCTTAAACTGTTTGCTCCACTTACCCATGTGTCCTTTGGTTTCATTCGTCTACTCCAAAAGGACAGGAACAAGACATCCACAAAAACCAGCTTCAGATACACTAGCAAGTTAATGTACTACATCAGAGAATAAGCACTTTTAATTCCTAGTAACAGATTTCCCTACTTTGCTCCACCAAATGATTGTTACATTTGTTCCCCTAAGTGGTTGTTACAATTTATATTCCCACCATTTAACATTCCTTTCCCTGCATCCTCACCATAACTGATAAAAATACAATTAAGTTTTTATAAGTTGATAAGTATGAAAATACTCATTTTAAAGATAATGCATATAAAATAATAATAATTGTAAGTGTATGTCTTGGTGACAAAATGAACTAGCATGTGTAACCACTTCCCATTCCTAGACTTGAAATATGTATCAGTAGTGTAGAAGCTTTTCTCCTGCTCAGTCTTAATCATTATGCCACAACACACAAATGGCCACTCTTCTGAACACTACCACCAAAACTGGTTCGCCTTTTCTCATACGTTTATAGATAAACACAAATCATACATACTCTTGTGTGGTTCTTTTTGCTTAATGCAAGGGTGGCTCAATAACAACAAAAATTAATTGATGTAAGGTGTCATGATAATAGAATGAAAGAAGCAAATCACACAATCACATCCATTGACACAGAAACAAAAATTGACAAAATCTAGCACACTTTTCTGATTAAAAATATTTAGACTGTTAGACATAAGAAGGAAATTGCTAAACTCACAACTAAAATCACACTCAGCAGTGAAATAAAGAAAGCTTTCCCCTTAAGATCAGGAACAAGGTAAGGATGCCCCCTTTGCCACCTACTTTTCAAGTATATTGAAAGTACTTCTCAGAACAGTTAGGCAAAGCAAATAAAATGCATACAAATTAGAAAGAAGTCAAACTCGCTATTCAAAAAATAGCATGATCCTGTATATAGAAATTCGAAAAGAATTTTTTTCTTAAAAACTAGAATAACTAGGGCAGGAGTAGTGGCTCAGCAGTTATGGCACTTGCCTGGCATATGTGAGAACCTGAGTTCAAACTCCAGCACCACAAACCCAACTAAGTGTCAAACAACAAAGGCTACATGAATGCATATATAAAGTTGATTCTCTCTTTCTCTCACTGTCCCTCTCTCTTAAAAAAAAAAAGAAAAGAAAACTAGAATAACTAAATTTAGCAAATTTGCAGGTATAAGACAAAAGCATAGAACTCAGTTGTGCTTCTGTACACCAATAATAATCTGAAAGGAAATTAAGAACACAATGTCATTTACAAAAATGTCCCCCCAAAAATAACGTAGGGGCACTGGAACGGTGGCTTGGCGGTTTTGGCACTTGCCTGGCAAGGGGAAGACCCAGGTTCGATCCCCAGCACCACGTACACAACTAAGTGTTGGAGCAATGGAGGCGATGTGAAAAACTAAATAAAGTTGTTTTTTTAAAAAAAAAAACCTATGAATAAATTCAACCAATGAGTAGACAGATTTGTATACTAAAAATCATAAATTATTACCAAATAAAATTTAAATCATACATAAATAGAATGGCATCCCTTATTCGTAGGATGGAGCCTTATATTTAAGATAGCAATAATTCTCAAAACCGTTGGAATTTAAAGAAGATTTTTACCATACTATGAGTTCATATGTTGTAAACTGAAACTTGACTTTGGAGGAATAACAGATAGCCAGGAGTGAGCAAATTATAGGCAGCCAACAGATCAAATAAGGTCCAAATAAGGTAAACAATTTACTTTAACCAATCAAGAAATTTTATTCTTTATATCTCTCTTCAATCAATAAATACTTAATGTTCATACTATAGAATTCAGGTCTGAATGCTTCCCCAACTCACTGGATCATTCTGACTAAAGGAAACAAATTCCTATGAATTTAAACAAATTCTTACGAAGTTTTCTTTTAATGCTTTTTTTTAGATTCAGTGCAATCTCTTAAAATTTCAATAATGTTTTTACAGAAGAGTAATAGGTGATCTTCAATTCACTTACATTTTCAAGAGAACCTTCAGCCAAAACAGTCTTGAAAAATGAACAAAGTTGGATAATCCATACTTCTCCATTTTAAAACTTGCAACAAAGCTGCAGTAACCAGGGATTTATAGTTGGGACATATGGAATTGAAAGTCTAAAAATGAACCTTCCAACTATGCCCAACTTATTTTTGATAAGGGCACCAAATGAGGAAAAATGTGTCTTCAACAAATGATCTTGGGACAAGTACCCATGCAAAATAGTGGAATTGGATTCCTGTTGAGACAGATTAGGATAGTGAAATGGCTAGGCAGTCAGGACAAAGGGCCCCATCTAAGAGCTAGCTTTAGAGAGCATTGACAGGGCATATTCAGGGCCTTCAAATGCAAAAAGACCATGTTGTTCACCTGTAGGAGCAGTTCCTTTGTACCAGAGGTCGGAGAACCAGGAGATGGGATTGGACATAGGTGGGAACTGGAAAGTTTTTGCTATCTGTTTTACATAAACATCAACCAATGATGTTGGTGCATTTCTCAATGCCTGCTTTGCATGAATGTTAATTATGGTCATACCCAAAATCAATATAAACCCCAGCCTAACATACTGAGAAGGTATCCTGCTGCCAGGTACCCTCCGCCTTGCGGAGACTCTGCTTTTTTTCTTGAATGAATCCTATTCCTTTTACTTCCCCTTATGTGGTTGCTGGTGGATTTTATTCTTCAAATTTATGAGATAAGGACCTAAAAGATCTGAGCTAAATTCCCGGAGTGTGCTTCCACACCAAGAACTTCAACGCACCACGGGAAATCTCAGCTCTTAGCTGGGTAGCTGATGATACTTTTGGGCTGCGGAGACCTTTAAATAGCCAAAATTCTCAGTTTTAACTGGGAAAAGCTGCAAACACTAAACATGGTCTACTTTGGCCGCAGAATTCTGTAGCCAGCCCCTCTTCAGGGAGAGCAGAGAATCCAACCTCCTCTCAAAAACCCTGCATCACCATCTCACTCCATAAACAAAAATTAGCTCAAAATAAGCAAATGGTCTAAATATAAATGCTAATATTATAAAACTCTTAGAAAAAACATAGGGTAAATCATCATTCCTTGGCTTTGGCAATGGAGCCTGAAATATTAAAACATAATAACCATCACACAATTAGATAACATGGATTCGTCAGAATTAAAAACTTTTGTACATCAAAGAACATAGCCAATAAAGTGAAACAACCTGTAGAATGCGAGGAAATATTGTACCGTTGAGTGTACCCTTGACTGAACACGACTACAGGTCTCCAAATGTGCTAGGCAGATAAAACACCTGGATTGTGAGAGGGTTTGCAGGTGGTTATATAATGAAAGGAGGGAGGAATTTCATCCTACCATTTTCCATGCATTCTGTTTGTTATTTATTAATTTGCATCTAATATACTTTTAGGAGTTATCTATGATGGATTTAGAAGATTGCCAAAGGCCAGTCAGGCAGCAAATCCCCTGCTCACTCTGTTTTGAAGTTTACAGGTTCCTCTACACGGAAGGTCACAGACTCAAAGTTCACAGACTCAGTCCTAATCAGAGGATCCCCACTCTACTAAAATAAATAGTTTGACCAGAAAATTCCTGTGGCGTCCCCCCTCCCTCAATTCAGTCCATAAATGACCACTATCCAAAAGCCAGATGGCCGTATTCCACTTGGAAAGTGTGCTCCTGCAAGTATTTTAATAAATCTCCTTGATCTGTTGAGGTCTGAACCCTCCTTTTCAGCCTCTTTCCCTTTCAGTTTAGAACAATCCTTTTAATATCTTTGTAATTAAATCACTAGACCACATTACAGTTGAGTTTCCATAAAATGATGGTATTATGTAAATAAAGTTTAAAACCTGGAATGGCTAGTTTCAATTTAAAAAAAAAAATCCCACCAGTCCTATTGAGTAGTAAAAGTACCCATACTATTCTGAGACATGGGTTCTAAGGCACATTGAGGCATCTGAGTCTGATCCAGGTAGATTTGAATGCTAATTCATTCTCTTTAGTAAATGGAAAGTAAGTTACCAAAGAACTTATTGAAAAGGCAGCTTTAGCTGTCTGAAATTATCTATCAGAAGTAGAAAAGACAAAGTAATTTATGAAGCCAGAGCTAATGTTAGAACTCCACAGAACTTCACCAACCCAAATCATCAGTGAATTTGGTCATCTCTATCCTGTTCTCTCCTTACTTGAGGGATTTGGTTGCATTTTGGTGAAGCCATTTAGCTCACTGCGGTCTCTCCTGTACCTCGGGACCGCAACTCCAAAGAGAATCCTCTCTTGCTCCACCAAGTGAGTCAAGACAGCCAGGAAGAAGGCACCCTTCTGTCACTGTGACTCACCATGCCTGAGACTGATCTGGTGAACCAGGGAGGGAGCCACTGCATCTCCATTACATGTGGAACCAGCATTAACCGAGGTTGGTCAAACCACCAATTCCGCATGTCAAATTAGGCCTTCTTCTTGCAAAGCTACCAACAAGTCATACAGAGGTCATTGGTCTGTTCTTCCCAGCTATGTTTGTAAAATTTTCACACAATGTTTATGTTGGCAGGAGAGAGCTCCTAAAGATTCTAGTGGCAATGATTGAGGATGGGCCAAAATAATGGCAGAATATCCAGGAAAGCAATGCTTACCATTATCATGAATTATTTTCAAAGAAAATTATCCACATGGCTTTTTTCACTTATTGAGGGCTTAGTCTTTTGTAGGTATCTGTAAACTGATGTTCTTGCTGTATTAAAAAAAAAAGAATTCAAGTAAAACCATTGTTAGGAATTCTTAACTTTTGACAACACTGTGTTTTTCCATAAAATTATGCTATCTATAAAGTTGTTTTAAAAATAAATAGTGTAAGCAGACAACATTTTGATGTTCAATATTTGTTTTTGGTGAACTCAATTATCATAAGCAGGAAATGATAGGGTTATTGAAGTATTTTTGTTTGCTTAATAAATTAGTCTGTTGAAAAATTTAGGGGAAAATATTGGACTGTCTCTCTCCTTCTTTCCCTTCCTTCCATTTTTCCTCCTCGTTTTGCTACTGAAAAAAGGAAAAAAAATCTAGGAAACCCTGTTTACATATCTAGTGGCTATTATCAATGCTGGGCTCCAATGATTTCCAAGAAAATTTTTCTTTCCCATGAGTTTCACTCATATCTGGTTATAGCAAAGTACACAGTACTTAGGCACACCTTTTACAACTTTAAAAATATCACATCACTTATATAAATGATGTATGAATGCATGTTCCTTGGAAATAATTCAAATAACATAGATGTGTAATGAAGAGCAAAAAAATCTCTTTTTGCAAATGCCCCCCTTCAAACCCCCCAAATGATTATTGCTGACCATTTAGTGTATAGCGTTTCTAGTTTTGTCTGTTTTGAAGTAAATATATATTTGACACCAGGACTTTGGACAGGTAAAACACATCTTTGTTTTGTTTCCCATTATCTCCTTCAACATAATCAGTAGGAAGTTTCTTTCTTGGCTACTGGATTAAAAGTGGGTTTGTTTATTGAGTCTTCTGCTCATTGCTGGTTAACTCTAAATTATAAACTACAGTCCTGTATTAGAAATTAGAATGACTATTATAGTTCATTGATCAAAACTTGAATATCCTCTCAAAGAAAAGCTACCCTCCTTCTCAGTGCAGGGCCCGCAGATGTGGATGATGCGCTGCCAAATGAAAGGGGCTGTTTGTTTCTTCCTTCTTTCTAAGTAGTCCCCTTCCCACTCTGGCAGTGATTTCTGGTCCACTGATTTAGAGCTCAAGAGGTATTGAATGGAAAAAAAGGAAAGATGGAAAGAAAGGCAGGCTGGAAAAGTGTCAACTTGAATATTATTTTGTAGGAAGGTCCTGTGGTCTCTGGGTTGTTGTGTTTGTTTTGTTTTAATGTTATAAGAAAAAATAAAAATCACCATCTTTACTGTGTTACGTGTATAGTATGTATGTATACACATACATACAATATGCATACACACACATTTGTATGTAAATAAACCACTATGTTCTTTTCCATACCAGCAATACAATTTTATATTTACTCCAATAGTGCACAAGGGTTCTGATTCTCCAGATCTTACCAATGCCTAATTTTTGTTTTTTATTTTTGTGATATCTTACTGTGGTTTTGATTTGCGTTTCCCTAACGATTAATGAACG